>NW_023612338.1:0-67121 GCF_013339725.1 Rhipicephalus microplus
TGGAGGACTTGCTGTGGGCCGACCGGACGGTGTTCGCGCAGTTACTCGTGGGTTACGAGAGACCGTTCGCGGCCTCCGTTCTGGGACGCGTGCTGGACACCCTCGCGGAAAAGTTCGAGAAACGCGTCGAAGTCCCGACAGGATGCACATCTTCTCCATGTCCGACACGAGCCTGTTTTCGTGCTCAAGCTCCTGAACGAGTCGCACGATGTCCGACCAGTGCTTCTGTGCTAGCATCATGATTGAGGTGTACAATGGGTACGAGGTACGGTCCGAGTGTGTACCGCACCCAGGATGAACCTTGTCTAGTCCCCATGACAAGTTAGGTAACCCGTGTGAACTGAGCAAATTTCTAAAATTCTTGCGCGTCATTATAAGCACGTCTTAACTGCCACTTCAGAAAGGACTGGCATATAACCAGTCTGTGCGTCAGTGTTTAGACAGCGCTGCTGCAGCTGCACTGTGCATGGTGTCGCAAAAAAAAAACGGGTTATATTGAACACCTTTACCTCGGCCTTTATGTATATTAACGGGGTCATACTTAAACTCAAGTGCCTGCAAAATGCGTTGTATTTGTTGCTAGCATAAGCAGTGTCAAGCCAGTCGCTGTAGGTGGCTCGCACATGAACGACTAAGTTATCACGGAGGAATGTAGATCAGTAATTTTACAGCGAAAGCATTTATGAGATCGGAACACGGGTCACGCACGGCGCCGTAGTTGTCCGACGCCGCCACGGCGTCCGCAACCAGTATCGAACGAAAAAAAACTCATTAAATAAAAAACGCCGATGAGAATGGGATTGAAACCGGATCCTCTGCGTGCCAGCCAGTATTCTATACCACTGAGTCAGCCAGTGCTTGGAACGTTTCTAAACTGGCCATAGGCAGCCTTGATTCGGTAAAGGAATCGCGTGAATTGAGTATTAAAAGCGTTTGGAACATCAAATGAGCAGCGTGGGGCGTCACGCAATGCGTATTGCGTAACGAGTGGGTCGTCCGATGCTCCAGCCCATTGGAAAAATTGTTATTGATTACCATAGGGCACATACCCACTCAGTCATAATTTTTCATTGTCGTCAGTCATGCATAAAATTGCGCAAAATGAAGAGGTATGTAGTGAATACCACGCTTTTCAAACAATGACGAGGAAGATAGTGAATGCTGGCCTATACGCAAAAGTTATGATTATTTATGCGTAGTGGGTACCCAGCAGTGTGTCTGGTAGCAGTTACCTAAAGAGTGTTTAGAAAAGGCTTCAAATGGCCGCTTTTCTCGCTTTCGCTGGGACTGTGCTGCGCGTTCCGCGCAGATCTGGCATTTTTTTAGGTTGTTTTAGCATTTCCTGCACTACACATATTTTTTTAGGCCAGTGCATTCTTACGATTCCGGCTATAGGTTGAGTATTCCTGCCAACAGTTCCCATTTCGATGCTCAATCATAAGACGGAGGAATCTAAAGAAACAAAGAATGGCATCTCCAAAAACCAAGAGCCAGTAACGTAATAAACTCGAAAGCTTTTCTTTGCACATTCTTTAGGAGGGTGATGTTGGCTTTAGTAAAGGGGTCCCAAAAACACATGCATATTCAAAATATGGCCTATTTAGTCTGCTATAAGCAAGTGACTTTACAGCTGGAGGTGTCTGAGCTTATGTCGAAGTAAAGCGCTCCATACAGACTATAAGGCTAGCATTGCTTATACCGGGTTAAAATGAATGAACAATTATGCTATAAGGTATAATTAGCAGGAAGCAATCGCAATAATTTGGTTGCCGAAACCTTTTCAGCAATAAAATGCTAAAAACGCTTCGGCAACCTCTTGGGCCGCGCAAGCAAGTGCAACACCGTCTCGTCTCCGGCGCTGCGTCGGTACCTTTGAAGGGGGAAACTACCCGACGAAACTCGCTGTAGACGACGCGTATCTGAACTGCCGTAACAAGCAGGATGTCGATAATGCGCCGCATGAAGTAGAACTCATGTCGCACACCGAGTTCTCGAATCTCGCTAGCCATATCCCGCAAGTGCCGGGAAAAAGCTACGTGCTTAGCGCACACATTGGCGTCATCGACGCTTTGCCGAACGGTGCAGCGGGAATCTGTACGAAGAGGAATCTCTGGATGCCCGTGCTGCAATACTTTCCTCGTGCTTCACAGTATAGCGGAGCTGTAGCATGTTTTTATCTCTCCAGGTAGCCTACATGGTTCCCACGTGTGGTTTGATGGTCGCGGCTTATCTAGCAGAGGAGTCGCCCTGCTGGCTCATGGCCACCTACGAGCTGCGCAACGCCGAGCACGTGCTGTCGCGTGCAGCCGGAGCCAACAGAGTCGAGCCGCCGGTCTTCAGGCGCCGGCTGTCGGCGCTCAGGGACGAGATGTGCAGGCAGCACTGTCACTCGTTCACTCAGCAGGAACAGGAACGCGCCAACGTCACAGTCACGGACCCCGGTGATCAGTTCTTCCGTTCTACTGGCGACGAACGGGTTACGGCCACCATCTCGCTTGCATATACCACGCAATGTTCCTTCATACTTGAATGTAGCTTGTGAGTGAAGACACGTCTCCGTTCAGCAGGCAGCGCCTATATACCTAGGCTTGCTCGGCTATGGGACAACCATGGCGTGCGCACGGTTCTTATGAGGGGAGGTGAGGGGTAATTGTGTCGGAGACCCCGCCCCTTCACCTAATTATACGTCCCGCTCATTTTGACTCATTTGCCCCAACAGAGCTTTGCGCCGACACAGGTGCCCATGACATGGTGCTCTACTCGCTCGGAAAACAATGTAGGCAGACATTGCGCCCCTCTCCTCCCCACCGTCTTAGGTGAAGAGGGCGGCCACCCCCCACTCCCCTTCCCTCCCCCGAGTGCACGCCTGTGGACATAATAAAATTAGAGCACAAAAACGACTACGCACTAGGCGAATAAACAAACGGGACGATTGCTAAATTGGCGTCGTTGTTTGTTCACGGTCCCGTTTGGTTGCATCTGTCGAATAAAACAGTATACAGTATACATTCCTTGGAGCGCGTTTTAGAACAAGCCATAAATTAAATTCGGGGTTGTCGAACATGCAGGAATACTGAAAGTATCTTTGTTCTCGTGGCCCTAAAAGCTGTTAGATGTGCAGTGTTCCTCTTATTACCACGCCATATTCTTGCAGCGTTTCCTTCATACAAGGCACTTAATAAGTAGAGGCCTGCGATTCCGCAGAGGGGGGTCCGGCTTTCGGACTTGCTTTCCAACCAGCCCCTGCGCCAGCGGTCGGCCATATCTCGGCGCTGCTGGTTCCTGGTGTTTGGAACATTTGCTCACCTCAGCACGAGTCACATGATGCGCACCAGCCAAGGCGCCCGCGCCGCCCTCGTGGTTTTGCGTCTGCCCTGCGTCATGGCGGACGTCTACGTTCTCACGCGCAACAGCCGGCGCCTCTGCCTCGTCTTCAGCATGCTGTCCCTGGCCATCGTCATGGGCACTCTGTCCCTTGCAGTCTCCTTGGACGCCGCTGACCTCGTCGCCGCCGTTCTAGTCACCTTGGCGTTGCTGATATTCGACATGTCCGCCATCTCCGCGTTCGTCTTGTCTGCGGAACTCTACCCGACCGTGCTTCGTGGGGCTACGTTCGGAGTCTGCTACATGAGCGGACGTCTCGGGGCCCTAGCGGCGGTGTTCGTCAACGAGATCCAGTCGCGGCCGCTACGGGGCGTTGCGTACGCTGTCGCGGCCGCCATGTTGCTCCTGTTTGGCACGATGGCGCTCGCACTGCCCGAGACCAAGCATATGCCGCCTTCGAACGTGGTTCACGGCATTATGGTCATGGAGGACAAGTGGCAGCTCTATTCTCCGCTGCGAGTGGCCCGAACCCGACACAAGCGCCGCCATTCCAAGACGGCGCTACTGGAGAGCGACCGAATGCGCCGTCGCAGCTCTTCTTTGCTGCGAGAGCAAGCCGCTTTGGGTCGGGACCCAGCGGCCTATAAATGACAGGGAGCTGGGTACTTGCGGCGATTAGCGCTTCTTTTTAGTTTTAAATATTTTTGTGGTAATTTGTCACGCTTAATGTTTGCTTTAACAACGTGCCTTTCTTATGACGTTTATGGACAGCTTATCTTTCAATGTAGCCCTTAGTGTAGGCAGGATACATTCTTGAATTCTTTTGTTTTGGAATATATAATTCACATTTGTGTATGTTTGTGAACTGACCTATGTGGATAGCACATTGTATCTATAGGTAATGTTTCTCGGAGGCTAGCTATGATTGGATTGCAATTGGATACGTATCTGATAAACCCTGAACCACTTTACTACGCACCCTATCTGTCTTCATCTTATGGTGCTACGGACATCAAGACGAAAAAGACGGATGTGGGACAACGTGATCTCGTGAACAGACTTAGTCTAACGACTGTTTCTTGATTAAGTAACGTTGTAGTTGAGTTTGATGTTGTAGCGACGATAGCAGTATACAGCTGCTGCGTTGTCGACTTCTTGGTAGATCATCAATGTTTTTGAATATTTTCCTCCATGAAGAAGTATCGACGCTTCGGCTGTCTGTTGGCTCTGCCTAGAAAGTAGTAAGCATTTGGTTTCACTACGTTTTGTTGTTCGAGTGGATCCTGTGGGGCACATGCATGTCCCCCCCCCCCCAATTACAAAAGGTTCAGGCATAATTCTTCATCGTCGTCAGCCACAACATTAAAAATGCACAGTTGCAAGCGTGTAGCGGGTACCACGCTTCTCCGAAGAATGGCGAAGGATGGCATAGTGAATATACTGTGCAAGTGTGCTCGTAGTAATTACCGAAAAAGGGTTTAAAGAAGCAACGCTTCTTTTCCAGCTTTCACTGTGACTGTGCTGAGCATTGAGCGTGCAGGCCTGTGCGTTTTTTTTTTAATACCAGGGGTATTACATGCATATGACATGAACGAGAGAGAAAAAACCTAGACGAGTAGAGCTGAAAAAAAGCCCGCTACACTCAAAAGTGCGTCGAGTAAGTTGCTGACGCAGCCAGCCCGACTGGCGGAGATCTGTCTTGCCGAGTTCACGGAGTGCACCGAAATGCCACCTTCGTCCCATGCTCTGCAGTGGCGCACTGCCGCAAGAAGAAGACGATGGACGGGTTAGGAAAATACGGGGTAGGACTTGCCCTCGACGCTTTGCATAGAGAAACCCTTCATGAGATCCGTATGCGCCCGGTTTCTTGACCCTCGGGCTAAAAAAAGAATCGCTGGCCTCATTGCCAGGGTTTCCCAAATGCGCGGACACACAAATTAGCTCAACGCTGCGGGAAGAAAGGGGGATTTCGGGTGGGAATGTGGAACGTGGTAGGGTGAACTCCACGCCAAGCCATAATTAGCAGCGCTGGTTTTGAATAAGTTAGGATGTAGGTATAGCATTCGCATTCCCTATAGCGCTAGCGCCACAGGGATCTCTTCCACTTCTTCCGGTTCGGTTTCACGAGGTAGATTTTAGGAGCTTGTTCGCCAAGCGTTTTTGCTAGGGGCATGTTTCTTGGCGTGTACGCTAGAGGCGCGACATGTGCTATCTACCCACTACACGATCACCGTAACTTTGTGGAGTAGAGAAACACCAACTATGCCACTATTCCATTAGTCATTATGCCGAGAAGGTTGGTACCCGCTACGCACCTGTAAGGCATTGTGCGAACTCTGTGCAGCGAGGAAGGTTCGTCGACAGACGGACCCTGAGGTGAGAGCCCGTGACGAAGGGGCGACACCCGAGCGGCAAAGAGAACCTCTAGCCGGAAAATGTATCAACACTGTATTTTCTAACATTAAACTGCAGCCTATATATAAAGATTCTCTCGCCACATCCTTCACCAACTAAAAAATTGTAATCTTCAAAGGAAAACGGTCCACAGCTTTGTAGTAGTAATGTAATCCTTGTATAATATTGCATCGATTTGTCCATGATTGCATCTTGTGTATATATAAATGTATGTAGTATATGTGTCAAACGAAGCTGAATAGCGGCAAGCCTTTTTCGTGATGGTATAGAGCGCGCCGTTCTCTTATTACGATGACAGGCACGCAGATATGCGCAGTGTTGCGAACAAGATGCGCGCGCCTGTCAATCGTGATAATTGAACGGTGCGCACCATACCATCGCGGAAGGACCTTGGGGCGCTGTTCGGGTTCACTTAACGCTGATAGTAATTACCACCGTTTAAGAACCTGTCACGTCTTATATGACGGTGAGGACTCGTACGGACGATTCACGGGTTCTCCGATCGGCTCCGAGCAAGTTCCTCGATCATATCGTTCACTTCGTGAAGGTGGCGGTTTTTTTATAATTAATGGAGGGACAAGCGAAGTGTAGGTCATTGCTGCGGCTCCGTAATGATTTTATACAGCATATACCCAGACAGAATGCTGTCGGCAGCCGTACGCTTCAGGAAGAGTCACTGCTTTCCGCCACTCGCTGTTTCGATCGGAGGTGCGTGTTATACTGGGAAATGTTCGAATACCGAACGTTTCAAGAATTTCTTTAGGTACTAAATAATTATGATTAACGAGATGCGAATTTGAAAGGTATTCGTTCTTTCATCTTCTATTATCTATAGTGTTAAACCACGACAGTAGATAAATAGATTATTACGTTGGTTTCGAATGGAATGCCGTTCCCCTCAACAGCTACAGGAGGGCGAAAATAGAAGTGATGGCGATGACACAGTTGCTTAGCCAGGTGCACCTAATTACTTGAGTTTGAGAAAGAACGTTGTATTCTTCCGATTGTAACATAAGATAGTCTCTTCTGGGTCATCAGGTTTAATTTCACGAAATACACACGCACATACATACATACATACATACATACATACATACATACATACATACATACATACATACATACATAACATACATACATACATATACATACATACATACATACAGACAGACATACATACGTACATACATACATACATACATGCATACATACATACATACATACATACATACATACATACTACATACATACATACATACATACATACATACATACATACATACATACATACATACATACATACATACATACATACATACATACATACACGCGCGCACACCCAAAATGGCATGAAATTCAGTGCCACTTTTGAATGGCAGTCCGACCACTAACAACTCGACGACCTCGAATGCAGGTGAACAAACCAGAGAAAGCTATTATTTCTAATAACTTCCGGCGTCATCGTGGCTTCACAACGAGTGGCATCAGGGCCTCTCTTACCTTTCTTTCCTCCGTGGTGGTTGGCGCACATTGCCGCCATTGTTGCAACTTGATGGCGATGGCGATACAGCTATGTCCTTTCAACGCCTGACGCTTTGGATCGGGTCGCCTTTTCAGCGCGAAGTAGCCCAAACAGAAAGAAAATAAAAAAATCTAATGCACACTTTCACAGTTGAAATGAAGGTTTGTTCACTTTATTTGAAAGAAAAAACGTTACAGTACGGCACTACCACAATGATTTCGCCTCTCGCTGCGATCATGGCGATGGCAATGGCTGCGCTGTGCAGCGAGCTAGAATCACAAGAGTTACTGCTGCCCTGCCACGAGTTTCTTGATTTCCAGGGAAACGACGGCGCGACAGCTATAGCAAAAAATATAAACCATTTCACAAAAAGCACGATACAAAGTTTACTACTTTTTGTGTGCAAAAATTGGTTTGTGCGTGACACAATTGTGCACCCACATGAACCATGAGCTCCGTTGTATTCGCTGTTTCCGACGACGAATTTTCAACACGGATAATTCACCGCTAACTTGAACTCCAAAACAGAGTCCACAGAGGATTTTTTAGGAATGACCCCTGTGCACTTCATCCCAAGGACATCCTAATAACCACCCTGTTGGGATATCCCCTACCCACATGTCCAAAGGACATCTAAAAACCCACCCTGTTGAAATGTGGGACATATGGATCTTTTAGGGAAGTCCCTTGGATGTTGTATGTTGTCTAGGTTAGCGTTAACTACTGTGGGGGGTGGTAACACCCTCCGTGAAAGATTGCGCGCCTCGTTGCACACGTGTTGCGCACATAGGCTGCATTCACAGGTCAAACCATTGAATGGTAGGTGGCGTTGTGCTCGGGAGCGTTTATCACCACCATGCATTATTATGGCTAGAACGGTAACTCCAGCCGTGACGCCTGACGTCAATCAAGCCTGGGAGGCGGCACATGAGAAAGAAGCGATCCTCTTTGGCGTGTGGCGGTTGGAGCGAGCGGTCGACTCTAACGGCGGGTCTGCGGTAGACTGCACCACGGGCCGTGTGCCGTGGGCCCTCGTGGCGAGTCCAGCATTGGCGACGCCACCTCGTGTGTGTTATTTGTTTGTTACGTTGTCCAGTGTTGTGTAATAGTGTGTGTGACTGTTTAGCGTGTTGATCACACAGGTATAATAATTCGGCTGCTGATGTCGTTTTAAAAGTTGTTAAATGTGTGCTTGTTTTGGTTCGGTCTGACCATGTCTACTGTTACCGTTCACTCCAAAAGCGTGGCGCTAACCACTTCGAGGCCCCACAATATGAAGAGGCATCGTAGAAACATAAAACAAGCATCACGTAATTTCCGAAAACAACGGTAATACGGGGAAGCAGCGAAGGAAACACGAATAAGGCACACATTGCCGCAAATGTTTTCGCCGACTAGTGGTACGTGTCCCTCAGGTTAGATGAAACACAGCCTGTCGTAGTGCAGAGAGCTGTGACGCCTTACTCGTAGCTCTCCGGCCCAGAGTCGTGTTCGTGAGCTCGCGCTTGTCTTTGTTGTGGGCCACTCTAATTGGAGGTAGAACAGCCACTTGTCCTCCGCGACCATCATGCCGTGTGCAGTGTTCCAGGGTGGCAGCTGCCTTGTTTCCGGCAGCGCCAGTCCCATCGGCACCAACAGCACCAACAAGGCTACAGGCTACTAAAGTAAAATGGCCGCCGCCACGGCGCAAAAGCACCCTCAGCGGTGGCGACCAGACCACGTTGACGAACGACGCCGCGAAGGCGCCGGCTCTGCCACTCTTGTAGCAGCAGCCCAAGGCAGACCCCCGAAGCACGGTCGGGTAGAGTTCGGCGGAGAAGGCGAACGCGGCGATGGCGGAGATGTCCTGGCCTGAAGTCCCGAGACGGCGACGATGACGTCCAGTTGGTCGGGGGCGCCCAGTACGTTGACGGCGGACAGGGTGCCTGTCGTGATGGAGAGCGCCAGCATGCTGGCGGCGGAAGACAGGCGCCGACTGGCACGTGTCAGGGCGTAGCCGTCCGCCACGACGCAGGGCAGCTGCATGACCACGAGGGCGGAGCGAGCGCGCTCGTTATCGCGCAGCACGTGACCCACGCTTAGGTGCGAGAAGGTCCTGAATACCAGGAACCAGAAGCCAAAGATAAGGGCTGACCGCTGGTGCAGGGAATGATTGGAGAGGAGGTCTGAAAGCCGGAGCTCTGCGCAATGTGACCTCTACCATTATCATAGTGACGATGAACAACGACAATCTTTAGTACCCGCATACGTACAACCTTATTATGCGAGTACATGGTTTCGTTAACACTGGACACTTCACCGTTTGCTTGTGTTAGTAATTAGTCACGTTGCACAAGCGTTTTTGTAGCCTGTAGCACCATTATCTCGAGTGAAAGTCATCGGCTCACTATCATACACCTAATTGAAGTTATAGCTGTACCTTTTCATCAGCTGCATGTACGTACAATGACTGACACGCCTGATATAAAAAGCTTTAACTGAGGCGCTCAGTTAGAGTTTAGAGTTACAGTTCAGTTTATTTTACCATGTACTGTAAGTGGCTGGGACAGAGGAAAAAGCTGTATAAAAGAGCTCGACAAAGCCCCATATTCCGCTGGTAACTGTAGCAACAAAACGGCAACAGCAAAGTAAACACACCGGGACAGTTTAAACCAGCAATGCATATGCTTTGCGTTGGAACAAAAAGTTATACAAACTTATACAAACCAGAAACGCACATGCTATACATCGAAAGAAAGTGTACAGTATACAGACAGAAAATAATACTACACACAAACAATAAAGCATCTTTACTAAAGAAATATTGGAAAGCGTACGAACATTTATATGAGACATCCTGTTATACCAAACAGTTCTATCAGACATGCAAAGCGTACGAACAGTGGACATCCTGTTACACCTAATACTTTGTGTTAACGTTATCTCTCATCTCAATTATATTATAAGTTGAGGTATTGCGTTGATGGGAGGCACGTAGACTCTTGCATAACACCCGTTTATGAGATATAGAGGCAGAGCTGCAGCTCAAGAGGGGCTTGTGAAGCTGGAACCACGGTGCTGGAACAAACGACTTGTGTGCGTGAGACGTACGGTAAATGGATAAGTAGCACGCCTTGTCGCCCGTCTATAGGATTAGACAGAATGATTACCGTGGTCCGAGATGATGGCGTTGGGACCCTCTTGTTCCTGGTGAGCCACCAGTTTCTCGTGCTGCCTGGACATCTCGACCCAGAGCGCCGACAAGTGGTGCCTGAACAGATGCGGCTCGACTCTGTGGGAGCTCGCTGCGCGCGAGAGCACGTTCTCGGCACAGCTCATCTCGGAGAACGCCAGGAGCCAGCAGGGCGACTCTTCGACCAGATAAGCCGCGGCGATCATTCCGCACGAGGGCACCATGTAGGCCACCTGAGGTGATATCAGTCCGTCACAATACTTTAACCATCTAGTTTCTCATTAACGTATGCTGTCGGGCTAGTTGGTGTGTAGCTTGCACTCGTTGGCGCAAACTTGAAAAAAGACGAGAGAGACACGGAAAAGCGCACCTTGCCGTGTCTCTTCTTTCGTCTTCTTCCAAGTTTGTACCAACGATATCTAGTTTCTAAACACCCCACGAATAGCATGGCTATAGCGATTGCTTAACACATACGACCTCCATTGCATTCTCCCAAGACAGCTGGCTCGAAGGCGATAGCCATAGCCGTTTTCTTAGTCGATTGCATTTACCCTTTCTCCTCCCCCGAAGGCTTTGCACACGTAACGTGATCTTCCACTGCCTCCATGATCCGCCCTCCTTTTACCAAGTGACAACGCAGTGAGATAACGACATCAGATGATGTCATGTCATAACGTCGCAAATTTCGGCGATCGGTGAAGTCATGTGACATCAAGGTCAATACATTTTGTTACAGCGATGGCACACACATTCACATTGAGTACCACGTGACTTTTTTACCGAACGTTATTGTTTTTGCTCTTTTTACCATTTGTAAAGCGTCACGAAGTATCATCAGGACTTACCAAACATGGGAAAGTGCTCGAGTCAGGAGACAAACGTATGCAAGTTACAAGAACAGAACTTGTAAGTTTTTGAGTCTAAGGATGACTGGCTGGGCCCGTGAAGGCTACAGTGGTAACAAGCCACAGTAGTTGTATAGTCAGCGGCAACAAAACTTGAGGACATACGGCTTGTTCACAAGACTCTATTAAGACTTTACGCGTCCTGAAGCCCGGTCTTTTCAGACTGAGGTGGGCCGCGTCCAAGTCCGTACCGCCAGGCCGAGCCTTAAGGCGTAAATGTGGAACCTCTCAACAGCCCTTAGCTGATCTTGATATGAGTGGCAACTATCGAAACTAATACGATAGTTTCCTGCTCATATAGTGGACAAGACTCAGGTCAACCTCAACGAGGTGACGAACGACCTGGCACGACATCTCGTTTGTTGTCCCAGTCAGAACAGAACCGATGCCCGCTAGCATTCCAGGTATCATAAATAACCACTCACAATAATATCCCAAGATGTTGCTTAAGGCTTAGGAAATTCTCACTGCCACACGTAACGTTGAACAGGGTACGGACAATAACGCTACGTTTACTGCAACCCAGTCTTTACCTCACTGCGTACTAAAATTCACCCCGAAAACGAAATTAAAAGTAAGCTTGTCTTTTTGCGAGAAAAGCTGCAGAGATGACCGGTTATGTTAAATCGTGTGGAGGACGTCACGGCGACGGCGAACTTTCTTGGCTACTAACGCTTTAAGATAACCTGCGTAACTCATGCGCTGTTTAAGGGTACCGTTGCTGTGGATGCTCTTGAGGATGTAGAGTTTCATAATGGTACATGTTACATTATATAAGGAAATCTAGAATTGGTGTTTGTGGGAGGTGCAACGCATCACGCTTCAGCCAGCACAGAAATGATGGGATGGATTTGCCTACGCTTTGTTATTTCAGCTTCGCGTGGTCTGCAGCCACTTTGTCGCAAATTGAAAAATAGCGAAAGTTCAGCGGTGCCCACTTCCCCACCTTGACCCTTTTGGGCTCACCTACACAAGCCAGCTCGCAAGGTTAACAACGAGCTATTTTTTTTATCGAAACCAAAGTCAAAATGCAACGATAAATATAGCCACAAAAAGAGTTCGAAGCGGCAAGAACGAAGAATAGGAGTCCATGACGTATAAAAGCGGACTAGAATACATTTACAGCGTACTAGAAAAATTTCTAAACACTATAAGATACCACCCATCATTTCAACGGTGACTGGCGATCGCAGCGCCACAGTCTCTTCTAGTAAATATTGTAGGAAACTACGCTTGTGGGCAACAACTTCCACGAAATCTTATTAGGCCTGTCAATTCTTCTGTAGCTCGGGTCAGTTACCTGCGCAGATAAGCGCACAAGAGGGAGGCTTGAAATTAGGAAGGCATGAGAAGAAGAAGAAGCAATTGAGGGGATAACGTGGTTGCGGCAATCCCAGGACCGAGTTCACAGCAGAAACTGAAAGAGTCCTTTCGCCCTGCGGTGTACTTAGGCCGATGATGCTGCCAATGATGATTAGGACCGGTTACCTGCGCGGCGTGCCAGTTTCGGATGAGGACGTGGACGACCTCGGTATAGACGGTTGCAACGAACGCGGCTGCCGCGACGGCGCAGTACAAGACGCGGTGTTGCGTGCCGGTCACATCGAAGAGCAGGACGTGCGAGGCCACCAGCACACCGGCGGCACAGGCCGACAGCAGGAACCAAAGCGTGGCGAGCAGGGGCCCGCTGTTGGCAAACGCCAGCGCGGTGCCGGCGGATACTAGCAGCGCGAGCAAGATGCCTAGCACGGGATGTCGACCGACGCGGTCGGCCGCGATGCCCGCCAGCTGTCAACACAGTGTGCGCTGATTAGTCTTCATGAACGAGTCCAGATTCCGGTAGAAAAAGATGGGCTAAGAAAACGTTCCTGATCCCTCTTTTTTTAGGAACTGGTTTACCACGAAAATGAAACGTGTCTTCGCAGATGTAGTTGAGCATTCATTGTGCATTGTTTAGCCACAAGGGCGAAGGAACGAATGCTACAACAAACAGCGAGCAGCTCGAGACTTGCAGCGCGCACCTCAAGCAGAAAGCACGCACTAACTGAGCATACAAAGGACGAGCGTGGAGATATGACGGTCACTGCTCGACACTTAAAGCACGCTGCTCAAACAAAAAGAAAGACTGAAGAAACTGACGAACAAGTATACACAGTCGAGCGCGGACATTCACAATTCCTACTTCCATGTGTTAGCAGCACGCTCCTTTCGTAAATGCAGCTGCGGCAGTGAGCGAAGTGACCTTCCTGACTCTTTAACCACTAATACATCAAAGAAAACTTGCGTTGGGAGCACAAGAAGTGAAAAGCACCCGAATACTGAGATAAGCGCGGGCACGTGCGAGCTTGTTTCATTGCTCTACGTCATGTAGAGGCGCGCGCGCATCGCAAAGCACGGGGCGACGATCTTTAGAGCGCGCGCGCCCCTCTCGCCGTCACGCTACTAAAGACGAAAACACGCGGAAGATGCTGAGCGCTGTACCAATAGTACATGGTGTATATAAATAGCTCGCCCTGAACAAGCTGGAAAACCTACGCTCTGTGACTAACTGGTTTGCACCGCGTGCTGCGGATGAAGAGGTCATTGGTTCAGTGCCCCGTGACGTAATTGTTTCTTCTCATTTTTTTTCTTTACAATCTGTTAGTACATATACTTTACGACATCATATCTGCTACGGAAATACGTCAGCGAAGCTATGGTGGATCCCAGCATGAAACACTTTCGTGTTAGAAAAACAATAGTAATTTGAAGGTTGTGGGTTAGGATCGCACCGATGGAAAAAGGTGCTTTTTCTCCACCTCAATCTATTCTTTAACCGTTTTTTAACATGAACCATCGTGGCCAAATGGAACAAGAATACAGGCAGATGAGACCTTCTGTGTGTCTTTCTTGTCCTGTTAGCCGGCTCTCTTTCTCGTCATGCAGCAGTGCCAGCAATAACAAAACCTTTACGGGTCAATCAGATGCAAACCGACGGAAAGGAAAAATTTTCTATTTTTTGTTTGCTTAGTTTCCTTTCAGATTAGCTCATCCCCAGAACCCTTCAGTTAAAAACGACCAATTGTACCGCCTATGTGGTCCTTGACATTGTTCGTTTCGTTTTTTATATTAATTTCTTCAGTTACTTCACCCATTTCAAATGGTTGGCGTTACTTGCTCTACAAGGAGAGGAAGTTTTGGATTAGGGGGTGTGGGAACGGGCAGTCGGAAAGGGAAGAACTCATGACCCTAGTGGTTTTACTTTCGGTTTATTGATGGCGTTTTATATCGATCAATCGGCTTCTATTCTACATAAAAAGACAGTTGGGGAAAAAATACTGCTCGAAAAGGTTACGAAAGAAGTATCCTCTAAACCAATAAAATGCAGCATCTTTAATGACCCGAAGATTGAAACTAAACATCGCAAAATTTTACATCTGCAACATTAATTTGTTCAAGAGATTTTGATTATAATGCTTCAGAATTTTTAATTTGCCATAATTGTTTTCTACATAGGGCTATAGGTTTAGCTTGCATGCAGTAATGTTTCGTTCCCATGCCTTGTAGTCGCGTTTTGGCTCGAGTTTGAAAAAGGACGTTTTGGACAAGCCAAAACAACTGCTCGAAGTACTCACTGCCGAGCCGACCACTCCTCCGGCCGTGTATGCCGTTGCAAGCGCCGACACGATCCAGTCTTGTTTGCAGACCAGGTTCCACTCGTCTACTATGGAATGGAGGTGCGAGTCGCCTGTATCATACTCCCAGCCAGAGTCGCAAGGGACGATGATACGGTTGTCCGAATATTCTGCTGATAACTCGGCGTACGGCATTGGGGGCTCGCACTGGCTTCGTCTCTCGGTAACGTCTTCTCCCAGGACGAGTGGTATGCTGACGTTCCTCCATGCCTGTGGGTCGATGTAGGAATACCTGGCTGGAGGCCTGCGTGAGGCAGGATGAGGTTCGAGCACACGAACTTCATTGAAGCCGAAGCCAATCATGAAGTTTTCAGTTGGGAGCGTCTGTACATGCTCGATGCAGGACACTCTAGAAAACGACATGGAAACGTTTTTAGTGTGAAATCAATGTGAAATGGGGCATAAACACACCTTACCACGAGCAACTTGCTCACTCACTCACTCTCTCACTCACTCACTCACTCACTCACTCACTCACTCACTCACTCACTCAATCACTGACTCACGAATAGTCACGACGGCCTTATTGGTGTTGCTCGCCACTTGATAATTCATAACGAACTATAGTGACTATATGCCCATAAGTACGCTCGGCTGACGTTGATCTATCGAGCAAAGCATTGAAGAATGACACCGAAAATCTGCGCATAAGGCAAGACCACCACAAGGCAACAGGAAGATAAACGCATAGGTGTAGCAAATATCTTTTATGGTGAAAACATCACTGCTAACCCAGGCATGCTGCAAAGAATAGCTGAGACTAGCACATGTGCCAGTGATCCTCTCTTCCTGTTTACGTATAAAGCAGGACCCGGATACATGCACAAAAAGAATGAAATGACAACTTTCGATCCTTTTTTGCTCTTTCGGCTCCTTTTGTGCTAATCTCCATGCGCTGCTTCATAAGTAAACATGAACTATCACCAACTCACCCAATTTTCAACGTTGTCGCCTCTTCCCTTCGTGATCCATTCTGGCTTGCGCTGAAAGTATCAGTGCTGCCTAGGAAGGTGAAAGTGTACGCTTACTTGCACCAGTGGTCCACGGGCCTTGCCAGGTTAGTAGAAGCGAGCGCGTGCTCAACAGCCGTGAAGAACGCCAGAGTAGTGCAGACCAGAACCATGGTCTGAAACCCACCGTGTCCACAAAATAGAACGTGGTCCAGCGGTGACGAGGCTGCTACCGTCGTAGTCGTGGCTACAGTCGCAGCAACTACGGCAGTGGTGGTCTGGGCCGCCTCGCGATGACCTTCCTGCTGCGGAAACAACAGCGACATTAGATTGGACGCGGTCTTCACGACAGGAGCTGTCCGAATCATCGTGCGCTCGTCTTCAGCGCCCCCAGTGACCGCCGCAATGAAGGTCTCCCACTGTTGACCATTGTGGGATGAAAGCGAGGACGTCGGAGCGGTCAACGACTGAATGGCGATGCCTCGTTCGTCTTCGGGAATCATGGACTGGTCCTGCTGAGATTCCCATGGGGACAGTGGCGTGGTCAGTGCAGTCATAGACTGATTGATGGTGTCCGGCTGGTTTTTTTTGCCGCTGGACATCTTGTCAGTGTCCCACTGACAATTGGTCTTTGTCGATGTAAAGTGTCCACTGTGTCAGTGTCCCACTGAAATTGGTCTTTGTCGCCGTAAAGAATGGAAGACTCCTGCTGACCTACGCACGGTGATAGTGGCGTTGCCGTAGCGGTCTCCAACTGGTTGGTGGTGACTTGCTCGCTTTCTTTGCCCCTGGCCACCTTGACGTGTCGCTGTTCATTGTGAGGAGACATGGACGAAGTCGCAGCGAGCAATGGCTAGTCGACAGTGGTGTCACGAGGCTGTTTAATGGGCAAGCTCTCGTGTAGGTTCGTGTAAAGCAAAAACCACCGATGACATAACCATCATCGGGAAAAGAGCTGACGAGACCATTTGCTTCCACCCTAATTCCCAACACTCAATATATTTAGAAACCCCTAAAAACAAATAGCAGACAAAGAACACAGCATACATAACTAGAAAGAGGTTAGCGAGAAGAACAAACGGCTAAAGACGTGAGCAGTGCATGGACATAAATGTTCAGTGTAAAATAAGCCTTGTCACAACATAGCGGGACGCGGTGCTTGCAGCGAAGGCTGTGCTACCAAGGAAGGCATGGACGCACTCACGTAAACGATGACAGTGGTGATGCGGGGCTTGCAACCGATGCGACTGAGTAATGATGAACACGCACTCGTGCAACAGGGGAAAGACTGGCGATTAGCTTGAGACGCTCACGTGGTTGACTGGAATGAAAGGAAGCGTCGGGCTGGTTGAAGTCAGTGACCTTTCGGCGTTCGGCAGCCGCAGCTCGCACACGAAGCCGGAGACGTTTCTTGGCCAACGCCACAAGACCAGAACAAGCCTGGCCCACGTCAGGTGACGAGAAGAAGCTCTGTGTCCAGGTGGGAGACTGCAGGGACCTTGATGCAGGAACTCTGCTGGCCGCCACTCCCGCGCCCTGGCTACCTTCTTCACTCAGTCCCGACTCGGCCACGTCTGCCCATAGCTTCACTGTTCTTCTCCAGTGGCTCTCCTAAATCTCCGTGGAGAGACCTCATTGGACCAAAATGTTCACGCCCCCACGTGCCGCAACCGAGCGTTATCTTCATCTTCTTCTGGCTGATGGAGTGGCGCACTTTTTAAACGCGCCCAATCACATCACAAGTGGTTCGTTGATGTTGGTAACCAGTAATGATGGCAGTTTCCCGCTGACCTTCTAGTGATGGCCGTGGCGTCGTCGTGGCGGCCGCAGGCTGGTTGGTGGTGGTAGTTGGCTCACTTTTTCTTCCACTGACCACGTTGTCGGTGTCTTGCTGGCCCATGTGTGGAGACGGCGGGATCCTCGGCTGACTGGAAGTGGCCCGATGCTTGGCTCCCGCTTGTCTCAACTTCGCGGTAGCCCCGTGTTCCTTCGTGTGGCACCACTGGCTAGCTGAACGCTGCGCGACACCCTCAGTGAAAGTGGACGATGGTGTCGTTGTAGCTGCGTGGGCACGATGGCTTCGACAGAGCGACTGCCACTGGTAGTCAGCTGCGTTGCTTTTGAGAAGCCTTTGAGGAACGACGCGAAAGTACGACCTAGGTCGGAGTGTTCGAAAGCTGCTTCTCGTCGCGCGATACCGCGTGCGCCTCGTTGTGGGTCCTGCTTCTTTTTCTTCAACTACAGAAATGTGGCACGCTTTGTAGTAAAATGTGCTAAAACATTAACGAAGTCGTCGATAGAGCAGAGAGCAATATTGATGCTCGTATGTCTCCCAAATATTTCTAAAGGCGATTGCCTTAGCGTAGATGTAGATCCTTGTCTTGTCGCCTAAAAGATCTTGGCTCATACCCACAAGGAGGATAAACTTAGGGTGATCTCTAGATGGTCCTGTGATGCCTATTGTGCCTGATACAGCTTTTACTACAGAACATAGGCTCCAAATATATTCGTTTACTTCAAGATCCCATGAAAATGAAATCACCTGCTCGAGGCTATGACCTTCTTTTGCTGAGGATAATAAGTATCCCATTTGCAAACTGGAAGAGTTTATAACAAAATGTCCATGCCGTATAGCTTCACTTAGTATTTGTTAATGTAGATGTGGCCCATAGGGTGCAGCATACTTTACGTTTTAGTTGTAAGGAGCTTGAAAACTTCGATCGTGTGCAACAACGAAGCTGTTAAAGCTGGCAGTTAGACATCCATTAACAAAAAACCCTGCTGCGTTGTCACAGGAATCACCGCAGCTGCGCGCAACCTGTGCTAAAAACAGCCATGCCACCTCTGCGCCAAGAAACGGCCGTCGCCATAGCAACTGCCACAGTTTCTTTCACCGTGGCTCAGGGACAGCGATTTGAACACATTCAGACTAATTAGCTTTGCGCGTACTGCTTATCTGCCTGTGTTCATGATTATGATTGATGCGTCGAACATGGTCAATACTCCTTTAGGGGGATCGGCTAAGTTGGTTCGCGTCTCGTCGGTGTTACCCGCGCGCCGTTCGCATAGTGCACGAACGAGTGCCTCGATCTCTCAGTCTCCTGGATAGTTGCCGTGCGTGGCGGATCTTTTGTGGGGCATGGACGGAGCATAGCGGCGGGCGTGTTGAAGACGCTTGCTCTCGACTCCCTTGGTTCGCGTCTCGTTGGTTCCCCCAGCCCGCCGTCTGCATAGTGCGCGAACGAGTGGCTCTCTTAGTGTCTTTGAAAGCTGTGCGTGGCGGATCGTTGGTGGGGCAAGGACAGAGCAGAGCGGCGGGCGCGTTGAAGACGCTTCCTCTCGGCTTCCTTAGCTCGCGTCTACTCGGTGTTACCCGCACGTCGTCTGCATAGTGCACGAACTAGTGCCTCTCCTAGTCTCCTGGATAGTCACTGTACGTGGCGGATCGTTGGTGGGGCATGAACGGAGCAGAGCGGTGGGCGCGTCGAACACGCTTGCTCTTGGCTTCCTTGGCTCGCGTCTCGTCGGTGTTACTCGCGTGCCGTCTGCATAGTGCGCGAACTAGTGCCTCTCCCCGTCTCTTGGATAGTCGCTGTACGTGGCGGATCGTTGGTGGGGCATGGACGGAGCAGAGCGGCGGGCGTGTTGAAGACGCTTGCTCACCGCTCCCTTGGCTCGCGTCTCGTTGGTGTCCCCCGCACGCCGTCTGCATAGCACGTGAACGAGTGTCTCTTTTAGTGTGTTGGAAAGTTGTCGTGCGTGGTGGATCGTTGGTGGGGCAAGGACGGAGCAGAGCGGCGGGTGCGTTGAAGACGCTTGCTCTTGGCTTCCTTGGCTCGCGTCTCGTCGGTGTTACTCGCACGTCATCTGCATAGTGCATGAACTAGTGCCTCTCCCAGTCTCCTGGATAGTCGCTGTACGTGTCGGATCTTTGGTGGGGCATGAACGGAGCAGAGTGGCGGGCACGTTGAAGACGGTTGCTCTCGGCTGCCTTGGCTCGCGTCTCGTTGGTGTTACCCGCACGCCGTCTGCATTCTAGAACACTGTCGGACACATAGACGGATGCTTCGCCCCACTCATTATCATTCACTCCATGGATATACTGTAATTCTTTTATAAGTTAAAATATTGCTGTAATAATAATACCCACACAAGTAGAAACGTAAAGTCTCATTCATTTTTTTCGTAAAAGTAAGCACAAACGGCATCAAAAGAGTTCTTGTGGCTGAAGCCCAAAGCTGAAGCCCCGAAAGTAAGTGTATTGTCACTTGCGAAGTTCAGCCCCAGCTTGGCGAATGGGATAACGAGGACTCTTTTTCTTAGTAATCTGTATCGACGACATGACAAAAAGTAATACTCTGGTCTTTCCGTTTCCATAGGTTATGAGCAGACCAGCCCTGAGTGAATATAAATTTAAAAGTGGGGGGGACACGTCATCGTTGTCTAGTTATTATGACTTCCAACTTTCTAATAGCACACCATTGGATTTTCCACAGAAATTTGGAATCACTAAATTCTGCCCATAACGTTATTTACGGTATTCTATGGCATATGCACGAAGCGAAGATTTTCTGTACCTTATCGCAGTTATTATGGCCACCTCAGGAAGGACCGGTAGGGCGTAACCATTCAATGGCGCTAGTGCTACAGAATTAGCCATTTCATTCAATTCTGACCCACATTGGCCACTTACCCATAATAATTTTAGTTGCTTGAGCTGTGGGGGGATTAGCATAAGTGTCTTTAACGCCATTGATATTGATGAGGTGTTAAGCGACGTACACACTGGCAGGTGGGTCAGTAATTATTATTGCGTTATGGGCGTTCAAAGGTAGCTTCTCCTGTGCTGGAATGTTCATAAAATGTTCGTCACCGGGATCTCTGTTGCGTGGCAGGAATTTTAAAGCGACAGCGTTAAAGAGCTCGTTTCACAGCAATTCCAGTGTCGACGTCGTTGTCGGTGGCGGCGTCGTTGGTTGTGACAAAAAAATCAAAAAAGACGCCAATAAATAAATAAATATTCTGGGTCTCATTGAGGAACGAACCAGAATCGTTTGCGTGCCAAGAAAGGGTTCTACCACAGAGCCATGCCTCTGCTTGGAAATATGGTGAAAGTAACTTTCTAAAATGCAGTGAAAGTAACTTGCGTGCTTTAACAAATACACGCGTCCTGTACGATTCGACATGTAATATTGCAGTAATAATGCGTGGTACAAGCGTACATAGCAATCGGGCGTCATAACATGCAATTATCATAAATTCATGGTTCAAAGCGCGCCACCCACTACAAAAGGCACACACGTTACTGCGCCTTTGCCCATTAAGGCCACGTGGTTGGTGGCCCTAATGTTCGAAAAGATTTCACGGACACAATTGCCCGTGGTTTAAAGCATACTGCCTTTTACACAGAATGCAGTCATATGCGAAAGTTTCACAGACACAAGCCGTTTTGAACTCGGCCAGTGCACACCAGGGAAAGGATATCCTTATCGCACGACAAGGGTTTCGAAACCAAGGATGTTATACTAATAACCTCTTTGTTAGAAACATGCGCGCGAAGCGCCATCTGTCGTAGGCCCCAGCGGTGGCCTGTTGTGACTGAATGGAAAATAGGCAAAAAAGAAAAAATATCTGACGAAAAAAAATCACAGCATGTCCATGGAGTGAATGATGATGAGTAGGGCGAAGCACCCGTCAGCCCGTCCGTGTTCCATCCGTCCATTCGTTCTTGCTTCCGTCCGTCCGCGCGACCATCCGTGCGTGCATCCATGCGTCCATCCGTCTGTCCATGCGTCCGTCCGTGAGTACATCCATCCGTTTGTCCGTCCTTCGTGCATCCTTCCGCCCCTACGTCCATGCGTCCATACATCTGTGCGTCCGTCTGCTAGTCTTGTTGTGACTTCCTTTATTCATCCCTTGCAGCAGAATGGCAGTCATCATCATTATTGAGCCTCCTCACGAGCGGACGCTTGGCCTCGTGGCAGCGCTCGCTCACCCTTGTCTTTTTCTTTCTTTAGTGCCATTAAAGCCTTTCATCTGGCAAGACGTGTTTTTGCTTGATGTCAGCCGCGCCGCAGCAGAAAGGCTCAGAGGTCCAACACATGGTGCCGAAAACCCGGGACCTTTGACGACGCCAACTTCATCGATGTTAGGAGTCGTAACACTTCGGAAGATGGCACCTGCGATCTTGGCGAGATACATTGACTGCGGGCGGCAGAATGGAACGACATCTTAGACGACGCCACAGCCTGCGGTCCCAACTGGATGTCCTGTTGTCGGAGGCGGAGGACCACTTGCGAGGAAATCAAGCCGTCACGGCAGCAGCAGTAAGTGTATTTATTCCTCGACCGATTAAGCTCATTTTATGGTCAGATAGAGAAAGTGGCTGAGGGAATTTTTGAGGAGACGCCAGATGACCTGTTGGACTGTGAGACGTTGGACGCTGGAGAATACCGCGACAAGGTTGTTACTCTCACAGCGAATCTACGAGTCAAGCTGAATGAATGTCTGGCTCCTCCAGCCCCACTACTTACGAACGTTCACCCGTTATCATCTGGTAAAAGCAAGCTTCCCCAACTAGAACTCGTAAAATTTGATGGTAACCGCACACTATGGCCGAGATTTTGAACGCAGTTTACATCAGCAGTCCACAACAACAGCGAGTTAAGCACAGCTGACAAGTTCAACTACTTGAACAGTTTGGTTACCGGAGCGGCCGCGTCGGCCATATCGGGATTACAAGCTACGGAAGAGTGCTATAAAGATGCTATTGAAATTTTAAAGAAGCGTTTTGGAGATGAACAGATCATAATGCACCACCATTTGCAAGGTTTGCTGGATCTAAAGCCGGTGTCGTCGTCAGCAGACGTTCATAAGCTTAGGCAACTTTACGACAAGGTACAGGTTCATATTCGAAGCCTCAAGGCGCTTGGCACAAACTCGACAACTTGTTGCTCCATGCTTCGGGAAATCCTGCTAAGAGTTCTACCGATGGACATGGTGCTGCGTTTTCACGAGATGCACAAGGCATCCTCGTCAGCTGCATCCTCTTCGAATATGCAAGGCAATTCAAACCGTGTAATGGTTCCACAAGATAACGATCTTCGAATGCTTCTGGAATTCTTCGAAGTTCAACTCACTTGTCGGAAAGCTGTTGCTGAACAAGAAGTAACAGAAACTCGTCGAGCCCCAGATAAAGGAGGACTAAAACACAGTCATACCCGTGACGTTTCCACAACAGCTGCTCTACAAAGCTCAACAAAAAGTCCACAACAATGCCATTTCTGCCGGTCTGAAAAGCAGTCTGCCGAAGTCTGTGTTAGGAAAAATATCGACTTCTCAAACAAAAGGGAGATGCTTTCGTTGCCCAAAGCAGAGCCACATGGCAAAAGATTGCAGAAACCGGTTAAAATGCGGCAAACGCGCAAGAAGACACGCAATATTTGTTTGCGCATCCGATGACATCAAAAACGACAAGAAGGCGATATCTGCATCGGTCAATCTGGTGTCCAAGCAGGCAAGGCCAGTCATAATGCTCCAGAGTCTGACAGCCACCGTATTGGGCACCAAATCATCCGGTCGCTACCGAGTCCTTTTTGATGGTGGAAGTCAGCGAAGCTTCATTACAACCAAAGCTTATGGAAGACTTGGATGCGAACTAATAGAAGAGGAAACGTTAGCCATCGGTGTGTTCGGGGGTGATAACATACGGAAAACCATAAAGAAGGTACGTGTATCGATTCTCCCTGCGAACCAGAAGCTTCCGATTTCAATAGAGGCACTGGTGGTGGACACGATATGCACTGAATGTGTTCCGGTACCAGAAGAAAACGTTATAAAAGAAATGAACAAGATGCACTTGGATACGCGAGCTCTCTCTTTACAAGAATTAGAAGACAAACAGATTGCGGTTCTTATTGGATCAGACTAATATTGAGATATAGTAACGGGTATTTTGAAACCTGTGTTCGAAAAGTTGAAAGCTGTCAAGACGAAACTGGGATGGACTGTGCAAGGACCATTGTCTACTGCAACCGATGTTACACAGAGTGCCAGTATTGCAGTCCTACGATCCACAGTGACCGAGCAAAATATCTTGAAACTTTTGACTCATTTCTGGGATATAGAAAGCACCGGTATCCAGGCCGAAAACGAAGAAACGACGGTCGCTGAATCGGTGCTGGCAAATTTTGAAAACAACATCAATAAGAATTTAATCGATATGATGTGGCGCTACCATGGAAGGAAAGGGTTGATTTGGGTGAAAACTACACAGTTGCACTCAAACGTCTGCACAGTTTGATGAAGAAGCTTAACAAAGACAGTGAGCTCCTAAAACAATACGAAGCAGCTATTCGAATGTACCTCGAAGAAGAATATGCTGAAAAAGTACCTTCAAAAGAAGACCAACCAAGTGGACCCCGGTATTATATGCCAGACCGAGCCGTCATACGAGAGCACCGATCTACTACGAAGGTACGCATCGTCTTCGACGCTTGGTCTCACGAATCCGGGATGAAGTCTTTAAACGACAATCTAGAAGCCGGCCCAAATCTAAATCCCGACGTAGTGACGCTACTGCTTCGTTTCCGACGCTACAAGATAGCAATGAATGCTGAGGTTGAGAAGGCATTCCTTCACATTGGCCTGCAAGAACACGACAGACATGCACTTCGCTTCTTCTGGTTCAAGACTTCACCTCAAGTGGACAGCGCACTGCCGGAAACAGAAGTTTGGAGAATGACGAGAGTGCCCTTTGGAGCTACTTCAAGTCCTTTCCTTTTGACTGCAACCTTAAAGCACCACTTCAGGTCCGAAGAAAATCGCTTGCCTTCGACAGCCCGGCTATTGCAAGACTGGCTCCACATATATATGGATGATCTTCTTATTGGCGCTGACACCATTGAACAAGCTATTCAAATGCATAGAGATAATTGAAATCTTCAAAGATGCTTCAATGAACATTCATAAATGGGCCTGCAAGGACCCCGTTGTATCTACCGTCTTCGTACAAGGAATCACGTCTTCCGAAAAATCACTTTGCTCACCTTCTGGACCTCTGAAAGTCCTGGGATTTTAGTGGAACAAACAGACGAATAACTTTTCGCTTAGGCCCCAGGATATTCTACAGTTTATGGAGGAGCATCGAATTACCAAACGCTTTGTGCTCCAAGCTGTTGCAAGGATCTACAACCTTTTGGGGTTTCTGTCACCCTTTATAGTAAGGGCGAAGATCTTCCTACAAGATCTCTGGAGGGAAAACCTCGGCTGGGATGACACCATGCCAATGAAGCTGTCAGCTGTCTGGAAAAAATGGAGCAAGGAGGTAGCCATGCTACATGAGATCAGTATTCCCAGGTTCCTCGCAGCGGGCAGTGAAGGCGCTTATCAAAAGGCAGAACTGCACATCTTTTCCTACGCTAGTGAATCAGCATACGGTGCTGTAGCCTACCTTCGTACTGTCGACTCAAGTGGTACCGTCCACACTATACTATTAATGGCAAAGACAAAAGTTGCACCGTTAAAGACCTTGGCGAGGCTGGAAATTATGCCAGCCTTACTTGCAGCCCGCTTATATGCGTACATCATCAAGAACTGCGACCTGCGCATTGGTGAAGTGACATTTTGGTCAGATTTCCAGATTACCCTTTGCTGAATTTACAAGGACCCCGTTTCTTGGAAGGCATTCGTACGGAACAGGACGCAGGAGATCAGAAACTTGACAGAATATTCTCGATGGCGATTTTGTCCCGCAAAAGAAAACCCTGCAGATTTGCTGACTCGAGGCTTGACTGTACACAAACTGAGTAAATCACAGTTGTGGTGGTATGGACCCGGATGGCTTGCCATGTCTCATACATTTTGGCCTGAATTCAGGGGAAACCTTCACCTTGAAAACGGAAAACTCGAGGCAGGTGAGACGGGGCCAGAAATAAATATCCACGCTGTTAACACGAGAACATCGATGCCAACGCTGACTGATAACGAACGATTCAGCAGCCTCAGAAAACTTGTAAGAGTAACGGCATGGGTTTTCCGTTATGTTAAAAAGTTCAGAAAGGAAAGCGATAGGTTCGAGGAGCTGTCTGCTGAAGAAATTCAACAGGCGGAGTGCTACTTGATTCGCGTAAAACAGAGAGCTCACTTTTGTAACGAAGCCAACTGCGTCGCAAATGAGAATCTGATTCCTTCCCAAGGTCCAGTTGGACAATTGAGATTGTTCCTCGACAACAACGGGCTGCTTCGGGTACAAGGAAAAGTTCAGATTACGGACGACTCGTACGGTTCTCGCCATCCAATCCTCCTACCGAAAGACTGTCACCTCGTTACTTTATTCATTAATCATGCTCACAAAAAAGTCTTCCACGGAGGAGTACGAGACACACTGACTCAAATAAGGGAACAATACTGGATAACACAATTACGACAGCTGGTGAAAAAAACAATACGACAGTGTGTCATCTGCCAACGCCTACAGTCTAAACGAGCTGAACACGTTTCACCTTGTATGCCCCAGGATCGTTGTAAACAAACGCCTCCGTTTTTTGTAAGTGGAGTAGATTTTGCGGGTCCACTTTACATCAAAGGGCATCTTCACCAGCGCTCTTACATCGCTCTTTTCACTTGTGCGGTAACAAGAGCTGTTCACTTGGAACTTGTTGAAGATTTGACGACGGCGGCTTTCCTTTGTGCACTTCGGTGATTCGTACCACGTCGAGGCCTCTGTCACACAATGTACAGCGACAATGCCCGAACCTTCATAAAAACGTCCAAAAATCTAGAGAAGCTCAGGCGAACAATTCGGCAGCCCGATGTACTTGCATATATCTCTTCCTCGAAGGTTCAGTGGAAATTCATTTGCCCAAGTGCTCCTTGGTGGGGCGGATTTTATGAGAGACTCTTACGTTCTGTGAAGACCTGCTTGAAGAAAATGCTTGGTCGACGTTTGGTAAATCAGACAGAGTTGGTCACATTACTAATGGAAGTGGAAGCAGTAATAAATTCTTGGCCTTTAACATATGTGTACAATGATGTGGATGAGCCGTGCCCCCTATCTCCAGCAGATTTTCTCGTGGGAAGAAGACTGACAACGCTACCACCTTACGACCTCAAAATAAAAACCGAGTCGACCAACTATCAACTGAAGAAACTTTGGAGCAAGAGAGAAGAGGATCTGCAAACTTTCTGGTCTCGTTGGTTAAAGGAGTACCTCAATGAACTCGGGATTTACACATTCAACCAAGCAAAACGAAATCACATATCAAAGGAGGCAGTGTAGTTCTACTCGGAGAAAAACATTGTCCCTGGCAACTGTGGACCTTGGTTCACATAGAAGAACTGATAGGTGGACGTGACGGCTTCGTGAGGACTTGCTTTCTACGCTTGCCCGACGGAACTGTTGTGAAGAGTCCTGTACAGCTACTCTACCCATTGAAAGCTACCTAGCGTCATCTCTCGGCGCGGGAGACTGTTGCGACTTCTTTTATTCATCCCTTGCAGCAGAATAGCAGTCATCATCATTATTGAGCCTCCTCACGAGCTGACGCTTGGCCTCGTGGCAGCGCCCCCAAACCCTTGTCTTTTTCTTTTTTTAGTTCCACTAAAGCCTTTCATCCGGCAAGACGTGTTTTTGCTTGATGTGAGCCGCACCGCAGCAGAAAGGCTGAGAGGTCCAACAAGTCTGTCTGTCGATCCGTCCGTCCTTGCGTCCATGTAGACACTCCAAGTACCGTCACTCCCATCTCACAAACACTGTGGCACATACATACATACATACATACATACATACATACATACATACATACATACATACATACATACATACATACATACATACATACATACATACATACATACATACATACATACATACATACATACATACATACATACATACATGCATACATACATACATACGGAGGAGCAACAGACCCACGCCATAAGGAGCTTCACCCTTAAAACGCTAGTTATCGATGATGACTCCAGGTATTAGACAGCAGAGACTTAGCAGTCAGGCAAAGTTACAGCGCCGCACTACAGACCTCCTAGCTTTCCACACAGCGTTTAATATTTAACAATGGGATTTCATGTGTTTCTACGGGCGTCATTCAATTGTCCTGGGAAGGCACAAGCTCTTTAGTGTGATACTGCAATTTTCCCAAAACGTACCAGTGGGTCTCTGCCACATAAAACATGAAGGTATAATTTTTTTCACCCATTTCCCATTCAGTTGCGGCAAGCCGCTGTTCCTGCTGCCGAGAGATGGCACCACGTCCAAATGTCCCCAATTCCTAGCAATGCGTTCAGCTCTCAAAGGCGTACCTCAATGATTCCCCAATAAAAAAATTCCGCCATATCCACGAAGTGAATGATAATGAGTGGGCGAAGCTCCGGAGGTAAACCTGGTAAACCATGAATCCTCTGTACATTTTGCCCACTCGATTTTATTACATCGCTCCCCCTAGCGTAAGTCACCGCACTAAATCGAACGATTGCCTTCAACCAATGACACGCGCCATATGTGACATCATTCCTATTTTATAAGATCTCGCGTCTTTCATCAACTACAAGTACCGCTTTCTTGTTTATAACATCTTGCATCTTTTCATCATCAGCTACAAGTACCACCATCTAGTAAACACTACAAGAACTAAACGAGAGGTGGCTACATACAGGAGACGGTACCGCCATCTAGTGAACACTGCAAGAACTAAACTAGAGGTGGCTACATACAGGGGACGGTACCGCCATCTAGTGAACACTGCAAGAACTAAACTAGAGGTGGCTACATACAGGCTACAGGGGACGCACAGCCCACGCCCTAAGGAGCTTCGCCCCTAAAAAATGAATCAGGGTGGTTTTCATCTCAAGTATCTAGTTAGCATGTATAATTTATTCTAACTACTCTATACTTCAGTAGTCGTACATTTTCATGATCACTTTTCCTTATAATATTAGTCGACCATTAACCGATGAGGTTGTGTTAGGTCCTTGGCCTGACGCCAGCAGAACACGTGTGGTTATACGAGCCGTCATCGCTTTCTTAGAAGCCACTGGACTGGACGCACGTCTGTAGAGTTACCCAGCCTAAAAACATATCATCCCTCTACCTTACCATCGTCATTCATCACTCTTTCACTCCCCAGTCACCCTTCCCCAGTGTAGAGTAGCAGGCCAGAGCAAACTAGAGCTCAGGCCAACTTCTCTACCTTTCTGTAAATAATTCTGTCTGTCTTTCTCTCTCTATTTCCATATATATTGTTTCTTGTAGAATCTACCAGAATGGGTGTGCGCACCACACTTCTACGCCACCGCCGCCATCATCATCATCATCATCATCATCATAATTATCATAATCATCGTCGTCGTCGTCGTCTAATCACCATCGGTGTTACGATTCCCGTGCTGCACCACGACTAACTTGAGTCAACCTGTTTCACTATCAATCAATCAATCAATCAATCAATCAATCAATCAATCAGTTTATTATCACATCATAAAAGGATGTTACAGGGAGTAAAATATACAAAATATACTATGCCAGGCTTCGTGTAACCTAGTGCACACTTCCAGTATTTCTTAACTACTCGCCATTGTTACACTAGCCACGGAAAAAAATAATTCAGATAATTCACTCACGACTTGCAAATTACTCAGAATACGGACTACATTCTATCCTTCAAGGTGTTCTCCGAGCCACGGCCGTAGGAAAGTGTGCTGCGACATACGAATTTCTTTCTGACAAAGTGACTCGCGCGAAATTTATTTCGCAATTATTCCCACTAGTTTATCACTCTTGATATTGTAGCACTGTCCTCTTACCTTTAGTGCTATATAAATTTAAACACTCTCGAACATTTCTCTGCCCTAGACGACCGGTCGACTCATCATCCCTCACCTTGATTCGAAAATATTCCGCTCATGTTAGCTACCGGTTTCATTGTCGTTCGTACGTAATGGTCAAGAGCCAACAGTCAAGAGTAGAGCGAGTAAGTAGGCATTCATTGAACGTAATAAAGGGATGGTGGTTATCACACTTTACGAACGCACACTAATACATGCAATTTCAGGGCACAATTCATTCCAGACGGCTCTTGACAGAAAGTTAAAAACTTCAGCATGAAGCCTAACGGGAAATGCCGCCACAAAGCTTGTCGTCATATCAGCGTTAAGTTCAAACAGGCTTCAACAGCACAACATCAGAAAGTTTTCCTGCAGGTCAGCAGCAGGTGGTAGAAGTAGGCGTTTCCTTCGAGATTAAAACAAAATTGCTTAGCATACCTCAAAAATTTTCTCGTTTCATTCATTTTTCATCACACATAGTGGGATTTTCGATAAAACCGCCAATCGGTTCGCGATGATTTCTATTATTGTCTGAGTGATGTCTATATTCAATCGTGCAGTAACATGTACCCTTTTTCTATTTGCGATCGAAGCATTCTTTCGAAATGTTGCCGTTTTTTCTCTAAACCAACGCACTATACCAGATTCGTGGCGGCCCTTTCCCGAGAGATCTAAATATACTGTAGTGGGAAATTCGCAAGGCAATGCCTAGTGGGACCATCGCTGAGTGCGAAGTGCGAGCGGGTGCTCGAGCTGTAGACGCTGGACTGCCCGAGCTTTTGTTTTCGTACCGGCTGTCTGCCTATTCCCCGGCGTCGCTATTAAACCCCCTTGAAGTACTTATTTTAAAAGAATATGCTGTAGTTCTCTCTTTTGTAGAGGTCGCTCACCGTATGTTTTATTCGTTAATACCCCTGTATTATCGTTTTAGTTTCACACACACACTAGCGTGAAACGTTTCTCACATGATCATGATTCACAGCACACATCCACATAAGGAAATCAGCTAAACATCGGTTGCACATGCAGGCGGTGTTTATCTTCAGTAGCTTTTTGAAGCTTTAATTCGTCTCTGTTCAAACTCTATGAAAGGAGTGTCTCGACACACCAGAGTGCGAACCCACAACGCTGATTATTTCAATGGCAGCTTCCGACTACAGCACTAGGCTCATTCCTATTCCTGCACACTGTTTATTATCTCTATACCCTTGTGAGCTATATATAGCGTTTGGCTGCAGCTCAGTTATGCAACTGGTCGTATGGACATATCGTTGGGCAACTCTGGGTGCTGTGACACGTATTTGCGAGAAAACGTAAGGGGCGATATTGTTGCATTCATGTCGGTTTATGTTATTGCGCATTATTCATAATTGCCAATAATACAGCATATGATCATATCTTGCTCTTGCATTAGTGTAGTGCACTGTGCTAACAGTTCCTCTATCTTTGTAGTCGTGTGGCTTGGAGACATCTCCAGGGCTGGATCTGAGCCAGCAGGTTCTTGGCTGGGTCTTTGAAGGCAAAGCAATACGATCGATTCCTTAAATGTGCGTGGCTGTCAACTAGCACAACGGCGTTAACGTGTTTGTCAGTTCTATAAACTAGTCCTTAAACACGTGGTCTGCCAGCTTAGCGACTGTGACCGAGGATGCGCGACGACGACCACAACTCGCATACAAGTCCATTGGCTCAAAACCACCCTAATCTACAATTAACTTAATCGAGTAGTTCGCTTGCAGCGAGACACTTGCTTCTCTTCGGCGTCCTGCAGTCGGCGTTAAGCAATTCGCAAAGTAAGAGAACGTCACTCGAGATACCACCAAAGTTCCGAGTATCTTACAGCTGTAAATTTAAATCAAGGTGGTCTCCAGAGTTGAACAAAAGCACAATGAAGATGCCATGGCGTGTTGTCAAAGTAAGTAACTAATGTCTTAAGGCTGTCAGTTTAAATGAATGCGGCGTGTACAGTTCAGAAAACACAAAACATAGTAACGGGACCCTGTAGCATCACATATAAAACTAGCCGGCTTATTGTAGTTGCCTCAAGGAGGAACCACGCCCCTGCTTCTTCCCGCCATCCACAGACGTCGTTCTGGAACGCCGACGCTTGCCACCGCCTCGGGCCACTCGCAGTGGAGAGCCGAGCAGCCATTTCTCCTCCATGGCCAGCATGCCCTGCATTGTGTTGGAAGGTGGCAGCTGCCTCGTGTCCGGCAGCGCGAACGCCATCGCGCTCAGCACCAGCAACATGGCGGCCGAGACGGCGTACGCAGCGCTCCTTAGCGGCGGAGACGGGATCAAGTTGATGAACGGCGCCACGAAGGCGCCTAGGCGGCCGCTCATGTAGCAGCAACCCAACGCAGTGCCGCGCAGCACGGTCGGATACAGCTCGGCGGAGAAGGCGAACAGCGTGACGGCGGACAAGTCGAAAGCGAGAAGCCCCGAGATGACGAGAGCGGCGGAGAGCTTCGCCGAGGCGCCGAACAGCTCCGCCACTGACAAGGCGGTGGCCACTACGGAGAGCGCCAGCATGCTAAAGCCGAGGGACAGGCGTCGACCGGCGCGTGTGATGGCGTAGACGTCCGCCACGACGCAAGGCAGTCGGAGCAATACGAGGGTGATGCGGGCCAGTTCACTGTTGCGCAACACGTCGGTCGTGGTCAACTGCGCGAACGCCCCAAACACCAGGAACCAGCAGCCGAATATGACGGCAGACCGCCTACGCAGGTTGTGTTTGGCCAGCAGGTCCGAGACGCGGACTTCTGCGAGTATTGATTAGACTGTTATCTACATACGCGGCATAATGTGAGCTAAGGAGGGCTTAAAGGGGACGAAAATCACATTATCGTAGCTGCAACCACTTCACAGGAAGATCGACCAGTCAAGTCATCTTGCTCTTACTTTTTTTTTTTTCAAATATTGTACCACAATTGAAACTCAATCTGATGAAACACGATTTTTCGAATTTCGCGAGATAACGAAGAGCTAGTGATTCTCCGTCAAGTATCAATAGAGTTCTTTGTTGCCATCAGCTCGAATTCATGAAGCTTTCGTGGCACTGAACACAATTTAACGATGTTTCTTTGGAAATAAATGAGCTAAAATTCTAAGATTTCTTCCCACTTTTCTCTCATAGGATAGATGGATAAATGGATGTGAAACTGTTGTATCCATTCATCCATCCTCGGAGGGGCATGCGCTGTAATACAATCCCGTTAATATATCTAGTGTCACTAGTTACGGCCTCATTGTTATGGTGATTAGTTTCTAGCCACTATACGATTGTTTTATTTTGACCATGTTCCATGCGGCAGCCGGAAGCGCTTTTACGTGTCAAATGGAGCTGAGGGCAGTCAGTGGTGGTCTGTTGTCGCCTAAACCACTCCCAGAAAAATATGGTGGCTGCTTTCGTTATTGGAAATTTTATGCGACAGACGACAGTGATTGTCTCCTTGAAACTTTGTTGCTCTGCTTGATCGTATAGGAACTTCAGTCGTTGTCATTGTCCTAAAAGTTTGGTAACTTGTCGTAGTTTCACGTGACCATCGAACGTGCCTGTATCACCCGCCCATGGAAAGAGTTTCTGGTCGGGCTGCCCTCGCTTACTTTACACACGTTCAGGTGTGTATTAATGGCAAATAAAATGTCGTGATGTATCTTTCGGCTGAGACTACTGTGGTATACCGGGTTCCTCTTGTCCCCGGGGGGCGTACTTCCATTGAATATCTGCACTGTAATAAAGAGTTCCGTGAGTTTCCGCCTGGGCTGCGGCTCCTTTTTTTTTTTCGTCGGTACCTTTGTCTCTCTCGCGTCGAGTCCGACGCGCGATAGAACAGCTGCATTAAAATTATAGATTTGGATGGACAAGATTACCTTCTTGTACGCCACGAACTTCACGATTTAGTGAAATAACTTCAACGCCCTATTCAGCCTCAACTTTATATCATTCATAATGCCATGATGCGGCTTTCAGCACGTGACCAAGGCGTACTTTCCGGAAAACCAACAGTATTCCTCCCCTTGTATTGGGTATGCGCAATCAATGACCCGTGCAGGATTGAGCCAACGCGTTCACACCGTATTCCGAGACGATGGCGCCTTCCGGTTCTTGCTGCATGGCCAGCTGTTCGTTCTGCCGGTTCAGCTCGATCCTGAGGCGAGAGAGGCGGCGTCTGAACATGCTCGGCTCAATGTTGTTGATGCCGGCCGCCCACGCGAGAACGCTCTCGGCGTAGCGCATCTCGGAGACGGCCACGAGCCAGCAGGGAGACTCCTCCATCAGGTACACCGCGACGATCATGCTGCACGAGGGAATCATGAAGGCAACCTGCAACACATGCGAGCAGCTTCAGGCCTACATAACAGTGTTGAAATGAAGACAAATCAAGACTCAGACCACGATAAAAGCAAATAAAAGCAAGATGTTTCGGTCAGAGTACGAGTGCCTGGTTCACAAGTGGAGATCATTGCGTGAGCAGTCCGGTTATGCATGTCATAAAGTGTGACGTAAGCAACGCGTGCGGACGTGTGGAATGTTTCCGTAATTTCAATTGGGTGTGTGCGCCGTTGTCTGGTTTGTGATAGATTCGATATGAACAATCGTATTCCGAACAAACGTGACATAATTGTCTTCATGTCTGTTCCTAACCAGATGGGTCAGTTAACAGCTATCGATTTCAAACAGTGTTGACTTGCTGGTATCGCAACGGTACCCTGCAAAAACTAATCTACCGATACCTCTTGAGCAATTAGTTATACATCGAGTTACCCAATCATTCGCATTGGTCAACGATGAAATGGCGATAGATGAGTCAATTGTAAATCAAGTTCAAACGATATCAAGCAAAAAAAAGTAGGCAGGTAGCGTGTCGGCGAGATAACCACTGGTTGTTGAGGGTGACTAGATTCGAAAGGTGGGTGGTGTAGAGTGCACTTTCACAGGAACCTAGCGAAATCATTTTTTTTCTTTATTCTGGTATCTTCCAGACAATCTACCGATTCCTTATTGTTGCGGCCTCTTGAAGTAGCACCTGAGCTGCCTACGTTTCTGTTCTTGACACTTACTCTGCTGCAGAATGTATTCGTAAAAGAATGAATTCGATCAAACATGAAATACTCCTGGTGAAATGAAACAAATACGGCATAAGGGGCGTTTCCCTCAAATTAATAGACAGTTACTTAACAAATCGATTTCAGTATTGTGATACGCATCATGCAGTATCGAAAACGAATAAATTTAAGTACCGCGTCCCTCAAGGATCTATATTAGGCCCGCTCCTGATCCTCTTATATATCAATGCTATTGTTAATATATTACTAACCCCTGACACGGTTCTCTGCGCAGATGACACGAACGTTTTTTTTTCTGGCAAAGACATCAACAGCTTAGAGGAGCAAGCAGTCAAATGGCTTAAGCACTTACCAGTATGATTGACAGCAAATAAGATTAAGCTGAACACGAAAAAAAAAACAAAATATGTTATATTTCTCCCAAAAGATAAAACCATACCCCGTGACATCTAAGTGAAGTTTCGAGGAGAATCGATTGAGCAGGTCACATCCCGAAAATTTGTCGGTATCATTTTTCATGAAACACTCGACTGGACATATTGCCGCGAAGCGTATTGCGGATAGTGTTGCGCATGCCGATACCGCCGGCACGCGGCCTTATCGTGGTCCAGGATGCACCGCGATTCATCTGCGAAGATAGTTGCCCGCACGTCGACCATTCGTTGATAACGAGATAGCGCCAGACGCTACGGCGACTGTATCTCGGATGGTGAACGCGCCTTGCGATCCAGTGGGACATTCTGTTCCCCGACGGCCGTCGAACACGCTGTTTGCCTCCCGCTATGCCGATATGTCTGCTTTCTTTTAGTGGGCGCAAGTGCGCCAAATAAACGGATCTCCTTCTAGTTCTACGGGCCTCCCGGTCTCCTGTCTTCGGGCTACCCTCACTCTTACGTGACAATATCACATAAACAAAGTTCGCACCGATCTTTCGTGCTCAATTGGTGTAATTAGGAAAATCAGATGTTTTTGCCAATTTGGATAACGAAGCAAATGTACTATTTCTTAGTTTACTCGCGTATAATTTACTGTTTAATTATGGGGTAACACTACAAACACAAACAAACAATGTGTTTATAAACTACAGAAAAAATAGTTCGGATAATTGAAGGGGTTCAACCTAGAACACATTACACTCCACTTTTCAGCAATTAGGACATTATAAAGTTTCAAAAGATCCTAATTAAAAAAACCATGATCATACTCCTTCTTTTTCCTCTCGTTGGCTGTCTTCTTCTGCTTCTACTTTCTTCTATTCTTTTTATCCCTCCTTCCCCCACCCCTATAAGGCACTGCGCCGTGTCGCCTGAAGGCAGACAGAAATTAGGTGCCTTTTTCCTCTTCATTGTAACCACTACCACCACCACCGGCACACAGGAGGTGGCTTGCAAGGGACGCTCATCGGCGTAACGGTCAAACGCTGTCCGCGTCCTGCAGGAACGCGGGAGGCGTCTGTGTGCGCCGCAGGAAATGCACGTCAGTGGCACTGGGACACACAGTTGGCGTCTAGCGCGTGCACGGACGGTTATAAAAGGAGCTTGTCCGGAGTGTGCTGTTCTCTCTCTGGATTCGCTGGCCCGCTCGTCTCGAGTGCGCTCTGGGCCCTTGTGATGGAAAGGCGCGTCTGTACGCTCTCATTGCAATGTACTTCTCTTGGAATTATGTAAATTAAACGCATCTTCTACTTGTTGGTGAGACGCGTCGCAAGAGTCGTCCTTTACCGGATCCTGGGTGGCAGCCTCAACCCCTCCCTGGGCATATCACCGACTGTCCAGTGGCCGAGGACGCGTCGCTCAGGTGGTGGCGTTGGTCACCCCGCGCACTTTTTTACCCCGAACGACGGACATGCCCCGACAGGTTTTCCTTTCATCGCTACCTGCTTCGCTGGTTAGACTGCGTTAGGCTTGGTGCTGCCTCGCACTGCTCTGAGTCTTCGTCCGTTCCCACGTGTCCTATTTTATTGGTGTTGTATTTGTGAGTATGTGATTACACATCGATCAGTGCGACATGGGACGTTGTTGTGTTCCCGGGTGCCGCGGCAATTATGACAGTGGTCCCAAAGTGCGTGTGTTTGCATTCCACAAGGATGAAACTCGGAAGAAGTCTTGGATAAAAGCCATTCCGCGAAAGGATTTCCCACCAAGCATACACTCCAAGGTGAGAAACTGCTGAAGTTTGCTATCTTACCGGCTCTATCGCATTACTGGCGTTCTGGATCTGTTGAACGGAGCGAGTATCGTGAGTGGTGATGGTAGTTTTGTCGTGGTTCAGGTATTGCAGTGCGGTAAAATAGAACAGAAATACTCAGGCTCGTGTCAATGTTCCCATTAGCCCGTTTCGTATGAAAGTAATGAAGTCACTGTTATGCTTGGCGCAGGTCTGTGAACTCCACTTCCTCGAGGCTGACTTCATCACAAAGCTGTCACATTTCGACGCAGCGTCGGGACGGACATTGACAGTCGACAGCGAGAGGGTGCGCCTAGTGTCAGGTGCTATACCATCAGTGTTTCTGAACTGTCCGTCCTACCCGAGCACGAATCGCAATCGTCGAGAATCTCCTGTCTCGAAACGAGCTCGAATGGAAGACGAGGTCTTGAGCAAAGCGATTAAGGACTCTATATGCGCAAAAAAAAAAAACGAAGAGGAGAGAAGTGCTGTGTCCTCTTTCGAACACTTAAGAGGCAAGCTTTCTGCTGTATGCAGTAATGATTTCTGGACCATCAAGGCCAACGATCGTTGTGTGATGTTTCTCCGCATCGAAGATAATCCTTCACCGCACGTGAGGTTTTCCGTCACTGTGCTTGCTGATCTCTCACTTGCAGTCTCAGCAGGTATGATCAAGCTGGTTTCATTACCTTGCGGAGCTGCAGTTTCAGACGCAGTGCACACGACATCCGGATGTTGTCCTCACTGCTCCAGCAGCTGGAAAACCACATGACTGAGACGTCTGAAGTTGCAAGTCCGTCGAAAACAGCGTCAGTGTTGCAGCATATCGGCTCCTTATTGAATGAACTGTCCCAAGACAGTGACACGACCGAAGAACACAGTGCTTTGTTTCGTTTGCTAAATGAGCAAATAGCTCTCGCACTCGCTGCCCCCATTCGTCGTTACAGTGCTGAAACATTAGTGTTTTCTAGCATCCTGCACTCCATATCTCCGCACGCCTATAACTTTGCCAGATCAGCGTCGACGTTGACTTTACGCCATCCTTCAACCATGTGCCGCGTTTGTTCCAAGTATGGAGGCGATCCACTGAAGGAGCAAAACGAAGCGAACTTCCTCTCCTACATTTGAGAAAGAGTGAAGTGCATGCAGCCGCACGAAAAGACAGTGACGCTAATGGTTGATGAAATTCATACCAAGCCATACTTCGATTATAAAGGGGGCAGCATAGTTGGATCTGCAGCCAATTCTCAAGAGGCAGCCACAACCGCTCATGTTTTCATGATTCAGTCGCTCTTGTCATCAAACAAAGATGTGCTTCACATTCTTCCTGTTGCTAAAATGACCGCCGAAAATCTACATGAGTTCTGCAAGAAAGTAATTTTAGAAGTGGATGATGTGAAACACATCCAGGGCATATTGGTATCCTGACAGGGACGCTATGGGTCTCGTGACGTTCTGTGAAAAGAAGGCACAGTCCCGCGAAATTCGGGACGGTTGGTAACCATAGTTTACGGGTATAACGTGGCAGCTCCGAGAACTGGACCGGGGCTCACGAGAGGCCCATGTACCACCTTGCAGTGGGCGTCTAGTCAGGTTACGATGATTAGTTAATTCAATCAAGCTACACTGTTATAAAAAACAGTACTTGATCTTTTTATGTGAGCCCTGCCTAGCCACGTATGAGACGCTCTTTTAAAGAGACGCGCTAAATGACACTGAGCTCTCCTATGAGAAAGGTATCCTCTCGTCGGAGAGTCGTGGAACGTGATAGAGAGCTAAACGTACCACTTTAAAGAAACACAATATTAATGTGAAGTAACAGAAGATGATGTCCAGGAAAGTACAGGGGATGTTATTATCAGTAAATACAATTTAAATGTGAAGAAGAAAGAAAAATAGACGAAAATAAAACTTGCCACAAGCAGGATCCGAAGCTGTGACCTTCGAATAACGCGCCCGACGCACCACTGCGCTATGGTGCCCCCCCTCCACCCCCGCCCAAATTATAAGGTACAGATGCAGCAGCGGCAGCCAGCGTCGCCTGCTGCCGTTAGTCCTCTCCTACCTATATGTCAGGACTGAGCGAGAAGAGTGGGAAGCAACTTTGTTTAAGTGAAATATTTCGCAGAGGAATGGTATTCAGCCCGTGCCTTGCCACCACCTCCTCATCGCGGTATGGCGTGGAGCTGCTTTTGCAGGTTCGTATCGTGGAGTACACTTTCTCGCTCCTCGGATGAGGGAGTGGTCAGGAGATCATTCTTGCTGCAGTCCCATAGTATATGAAAGAGGGAGACCAAGGATGCCACACTGCTAGCAATGCGTACTGAACAAATCGGGGAGAATGTGTGTGTACCTCCGCGAGCACGCAGGAAGGAGTGTGAGTATCCAATTCATTTTGAGAGAGCGCGATTCAGCCATGCGAGAGGTAGTGAGCCGAGCTATACCTGTGCCAGGTGCCAGTTTGGGATGCAGACGTAGATGAGCTCGCTGTAGACGTCTGCAGCCAAAATGCCACTGGCGATGGCGACGGCGCAGTAAGAGGCACGATAGCGCGCGCCAGTCACCTCGAACAGAAGCACGTGCGACGCCACGACTACACCTGCGGCACCGGCCGAAAGTAGGAACCGGAGTGCGGCGAACACGGGCACGGTGAGGGCGAACACGAGCATGGTGCCGGCGAAGAAGAGCAGCACGAGCCACAAGCACAGCACGGGCCGTCGACCGATGCGGTCTGCCGTGATGCCGGCCACCTGGGCGAGTTGGTATGGAAGCATGACGAGAAAAGTAAAACGACGGCAATGCAAGACGTAAGGGGTGCCTGCAACACTCTTTCAGCATGGTCAGACAACACCGCCTATCGGTGGTCGAGACTGCTGAGAGCACGCAGCCTGGAAATTACCATTCATTCTAAGGTCAGCTAGAAATCACTTTTCTTTAACACCAAGGTGCTTTATGCAACACCACCTAGACTATTCACAAGGCCCGTTCATACCCCTCTCTCCAGACAGCATATATCACGCTAGTTGTCCGATGGTATGACCGGCACAGATTCGCTCGCAGGATTTCAAGCTGGACGGTTGTGCCCTCGCGATCTCCGACTTCAGCGTAGCTCCCGCCGACTGGTTCGCCCTCCGCGGTCTCCTGATGCCGTGTAGCTCTCGCATTGTGGCACCCCGCCCTTGGACTGCTTCGACCGGATCCCCACTTTCCTATCTCCTTCTTTTTCCTCTCGTTGGCTGTCTTCTTCTGCTTCTACTTTCCTTCTATTCTTTTTATCCCTCCTTCCCCCCACCCCTATAAGGCACTGCGCCGTGTCGCCTGAAGGCAGACAGAAATTAGGTGCCTTTTTCCTCTTCATTGTAACCACTACCACCACCACCGGCACACAAGGAGGTGGCTTGCAAGGGACGCTCATCGGCGTAACGGTCAAACGCTGTCCGCGTCCTGCAGGAACGCGGGAGGCGTCTGTGTGCGCCGCAGGAAATGCACGTCAGTGGCACTGGGACACACAGTTGGCGTCTAGCGCGTGCACGGACGGTTATAAAAGGAGCTTGTCCGGAGTGTGCTGTGTTCTCTCTCTGGACTTCGCTGGCCCGCTCGTCTCGAGTGCGCTCTGGGCCCTTGTGATGGAAAGGCGCGTCTGTACGCTCTCATTGCAATGTACTTCTCTTGGAATTATGTAAATTAAACGCATCTTCTACTTGTTGGTGAGACGCGTCGCAAGAGTCGTCCTTTACCGGATCCTGGGTGGCAGCCTCAACCCCTCCCTGGGCATATCACCGACTGTCCAGTGGCCGAGGACGCGTCGCTCAGGTGGTGGCGTTGGTCACCCCGCGCACTTTTTTACCCCGAACGACGGACATGCCCCGACAGGTTTTCCTTTCATCGCTACCTGCTTCGCTGGTTAGACTGCGTTAGGCTTGGTGCTGCCTCGCACTGCTCTGAGTCTTCGTCCGTTCCCACGTGTCCTATTTTATTGGTGTTGTATTTGTGAGTATGTGATTACACATCGATCAGTGCGACATGGGACGTTGTTGTGTTCCCGGGTGCCGCGGCAATTATGACAGTGGTCCCAAAGTGCGTGTGTTTGCATTCCACAAGGATGAAACTCGGAAGAAGTCTTGGATAAAAGCCATTCCGCGAAAGGATTTCCCACCAAGCATACACTCCAAGGTGAGAAACTGCTGAAGTTTGTTATCTTACCGGCTCTATCGCATTACTGGCGTTCTGGCTCTGTTGAACGGAGCGAGTATCGTGAGTGGTGATGGTAGTTTTGTCGTGGTTCAGGTATTGCAGTGCGGTAAAATAGAAAAGAAATACTCAGGCTCGTGTCAATGTTCCCATTAGCCCGTTTCGTATGAAAGTAATGAAGTCACTGTTATGCTTGGCGCAGGTCTGTGAACTCCACTTCATCGAGGCTGACTTCATCACAAAGCTGTCACATTTCGACGCAGCGTCGGGACGGACATTGACAGTCGACAGCGAGAGGGTGCGCCTAGTGTCAGGTGCTATACCATCAGTGTTTCCGAACTGTCCGTCCTACCCAAGCACGAATCGCAATCGTCGAGAATCTCCTGTCTCGAAACGAGCTCGAATGGAGGACGAGGTCTTGAGCAAAGCGATTAAGGACTCTATATGCGCAAAAAAAAAAACGAAGGAATATGCTTTTACTTTCTGAAGTGAGCCTGTCAGGAATATTGCCCAACGGGCCGCCCAGAATGAAGGCAGCATCATTTGAAGCCGTATGGCAGTTGTATGCACTGGAGCAGACATCGCTTCTCAAGCTTGGCTACAAGCTAAATTCCAAGGCAATCAATCCAACACCTATGGAGAGACAAAATGTAAAGTTGATGTTAAATGTCATTAATCCGTTTGTATCAAACGCACTTGAGACGCGTGGCGATGCCCTTGAAACCACATGTGCCTGTTCAACAGCTCTCTTCATAAACATCATATCGACGTGGTGGAAAATCGTCAACGTGAAGACCCCTTTGAAAGGTCGCCGACTGAACGACACCCTTAAAAATCCAGTGAGTGGTATGGTAGACTCGCTGGATGCTTGGAGCAGCGTCAACATGAGCCGTGGCTGCTTGACAAGGGAAACATATTCTGCGTTGAGACTCACTTGCTACTCCCTTGTTGAGCTGTCGCGATACTGTTTAGAAGAACTGAAGTTCAAGTATGTCTTGCTGGGAAAATTTCAAACTGACACTCTTGAAGATCGCTTCGGTCGCTACCGTCAGCTTGCTGGTGCACAATATCATGTTTCCGTGAGGCAGCTTCTGGAGTCCGAAAAGAAAATTCGTCTGCAAAAGCTGCTGATGCTTCCGCAGCCAGACATTAGCAGCGAAAGTGACACAGAAGTATCGCAACATACCCAAAGCACGACATGGAGGTCGTTGCTTATATCGCGGGATATTGTGCTCATTCAGCTCTGAAGAAGCTGTCATGCGCATTTTGCAGCAGCGTGCTCGTCCTGGAGAGCAGGAACATAGATGTGGAAGGTAACACAATGATTGACAACTTGTTAAGAGGAAGCTTAAAGTTTCCGCAGCCATTTACTGTGCACATGGTGCTGGTGACAACGCTTGTTGTCAAAAAGCTCACCAGAGGAGAAAATGCAAAGGCGTTTCTCGCGTCGAACAACCAACGTGGCATTGTAAGCTCCATTATCACACCACTGCTAGGAGATGTTGAGCTAGAGACTTGTGAAAATGGCCATACATCTGAGACTATCGTGCGGCATGTAGTGCGTGTTGCAACAAATGTCGCTCTGAAACACTTTTATAGACTTCAAAATGACACCATCCAAAGCACCGCACAAAAAAGGCAGCTGACAGAAAAATCAAAACCTTGAACAAGAAATGAGGTAGGATGGTTTTAGCCTTTCGTCCTAATAAAACCACTTCTACAAATGCATTTCTGACTATTACAGTTTGATCACTAAAGTGTAAAGGCAGGCGTAAACAAATGCAGACCGCGCAGAAACAAAAAAAAAACGAAAAAAAGGAACACCAGCTTTCAATAGTGCCCACAGCAGATATAACGAGAACGAGTGGCGGTGACGGCCGGTGTGCAGGTGGGCAACTAGCGTGACGTCACGCTCTCCCTGGAGGGCCCTTGTGAATAGTCTAGGTGGTGTTGCTTTATGCCGGTGTCCACCACGCCTCCGCTGACGTACTTCCGTCACGGAAGTGACGTTGAAGAATATATACTAGCAGATTGAAAGAAGAAACCTAGGAGCCAGCATTCGTCGCGCGTATCGATTCAGCAACCTATCGATTTCAGCTCCCGGTGCTAACCACTACGGCACAAAGTGTACCTTGGCTGGAGTGCTAATGGCAAGTCATTTATGAACACCATACACTATTTGGAAGTCCTCAAAGCTTCGAAACATTAGTGCGTTTTCGTTATCAGTGACGAGATGGCGGGACGGGCTCGCGTTGGGCGCACTTTAAAATCTGTCGCTTCCTCGGAGCGGAGTCACCCCAGCACACGCGCTTATGGGACACTTAATTCGGGAGATGAAGGTCATTTCGCACGCTGCCGCGGCTGCGTGTATGAAAGGAGCACGCTGATGACACACGACGCAGGAATAATTGTGGCAGTTGTTCGTGCTTGTCCTGCGTATACTTGTGCGCACGTTTCCCGCCTCTTTCTGTTGAACAGAGCGCTTTTCAATTGTCAAGCTGTGACAATTGTTAGTCCACGCTCGTTCTATGTATGCTAAGTGGTGCGTGTATCTGCGTGAGCTGTCTGCTGCAAGTTTAGAGCTGCCCGCCGTTTTCAACGTGACTTTGAATTTTGTTGCGTTTGCTGAAACAATGCACAGTAAACGCTCAACTACCTGGTAAAAACACGTTTCACTTTCGTGTTTACCGATTCCTATTTAGGGGGATCCGCCACTTTTTTTGTACGAATGATGTCATACAGCCAAAGTCCAAACCCTTTGAAATCCAGGGCCGTTTTGAAGTACCGGGAAAAGAAAGGTGAAGCTGACTACATCGTAGACACGGCTGGCGGCAGAAAAATATTCCACGCCAACTTACTGAAAAGATACGAGGACAGGGACAGCAGCCCACGAGGAGGCTTTTCGAAGTCTCAAAACAATGTCTCTACGGAGCCGATACTACGGCTACCAAATTTGCTCCAACCATTCGTACTTCGAACGGACGCATCGGACACAAGTCTCGGAGCCGTGCTCAAGCAGGCCCACGAAGGCAAGCTCCACCCCACTGCTTATGCCAGCCGAAAGCTGCTTCCACGGAAGGCTTCCTATAATACCATCGAACGCGAATGTCTCGCGTTGGTATGGGGAATTCAGAAATTCTCCATGTACTTATATGGAGTACATTTTTGTGTCCAGACAGACGACCAGCATCTGAGTTATATCCAAAAGGCAAATCAGCTGAACGCTGGAGTACTTCGATGGACTTTACTACTCCAAGAGTACCAGTTCACCATTACGCATATTAAGGGTAGCAAAAACGTGGGAGCCGATTACTTGAGCCGGATATAGTTCGTGAGGTCTGGGGAGCATGTTATTTTTTTATGCCTTTCGTCGTTTGTTTTCTGTTTGTATGTGCGTATTTCATTGTATAAAAAGTGTATTTTGAGTTATTTTCTTTTTGCTTGGTGCATTGGTTGTTTTTACATGTTGTATGCACATTGAAGGATTTCACTATAGTAGAGGAGCGCACCGGTTCCGTTTTGTTCGTAGTATACATTCGTGCAGTGTATTCCGTATTGATGGCGGCCGTACCTAGCTATTTCTTTTTCTTGTTTGTATGGCGCATTGACATTGTTGCATGTAACTGAAGCTTGTACCCTAACAATTGTTTTTTTCCCTTTTGTTGTTACTTTGATGCACTCTGCCTATTTATGTTGTGTATGAGAGGGGACAGTTCTCATGTCTCCCTTGTTGGTGGTGTTTTGTTCCTTGTTGTCGAAAAATTCCCCTCCGTGTAAGCAAATGTTATGAATAACATTCTGAAAGGGGGGGGAATGTCACGGACCGCCATCTTTGCGACCCGGCGTCACGGCAATTAATGGGCGCCGTACTACTCCGCTGACCGTGGGAATCGCGGGCGCGTGAAAAGAGCCGGGAAGAGCAGAATGGGGGTTCTTCTTCGAACATCGCCGCCGACGTTTCATCCTTTGTATTTACGGCGGCGTCTGCAGGGTCGTGGAAGGCCGCGATGTATCCTGAAAAAGGTTTATACTACAGGACGCACCGGCTGAGAGCCAAACAGTCTGACCGTTCCCACGGGAAAACTTCTGGGGCCAAGCCGTATGACAGCACCCCAACAGGTTGTCACTCTCGCTAGTTGAGGGCCCTCTCCCGAATAAAAGGGGTGGGGTCAATATATTTTTGGGGCGGAGTTTCCCACAATGAAACTCGCATGATTGGACACATGTAGAGGTCTCTTGTTTCCAAGGAAGAGAGCGAGGGGAGACGGGGGAAATTTAAGCGCAGGATTTTGGCCTGCTAGGCAGACTAGTCGCTGACCAACATGGTTTAGAAACCAGATCAACAAGTATCTCTTCTAGAAGTTTTTAGTGTGGCTCTGTATAGGCTGGCTACATAAACTTAGCCATTCGTCTAGTTGTGACGCGATATTAACGCCTGCAACGTAGACATCGGGACTTCGCCTCGAGTTAGCTCAACCTGCCGAGGTCACCTTCAAGCACTAGCCTCCCGGAGCCACCAGCGTTGCAACACCGCCGACATCGCAGTCATGCCAGAACTCCCTTCGACTTCTCGCATCCGATCGTCGGGGAAGCAACGCTGCCGGTCATCACACGTATGCCTTCACCTGTTTATATCTTCCAACTTTTTCCTCCGTAGTTCTATGTTGTTAGTTGCGTAGTTTGTAATAGTTTCCTCTCGTAAGCTAGATAATGTTCTTTATATGTATTTTTGTTATATCAAGTGTTGATGCATTTTGTTACTTGTATTGAAGTGTTGTACTAGATCCCGTGTGCTGCAATATCACTAGAGTAAAGTTTGTTTTGTGTTCTCACGTCTCTAATCTCTCCACTGTCTGTGCTTGCGTACGGAACGAACTAACCTGCTGTCATTCCTGTCGCCAACTTCGCGCTGGCGACGCTGGAGAGGCAGCTTGTAACAGTCGTAGATTGTACGCCCAACAGGAAAAGATTGTGGGACGCCAAATTTTTGTCAATGCTAAATTCCCACTTTCTCTGGGATCATAATATTCAAATGAATGTTCCACACTGCACTTGGCATTCCAACCTATACAGTCACCAGCTTCATTAAGAACAATAAAGCAGAAATTCACATTTGTCGTGGATCCACCATCACGCAAACGCTTGCTGTTGGGTGTACATACATGTCTTTCAATAATTGCCCCCCTTGACTTTTTTGGCATATAATCCGTAGATGGACCGATACACAGAAAGAAATAGCCAGACAGTCGTTTGTCTACGAGCATTTTTACGTCCGTCTCTATTCGTAGCAGCTTAGCTTCAAACTTCGGTATATAAACAAGAACTCTAGCGAGTCGACTCGAATTTAGGGCCAATTTAAAGGCGACTCACCGGAGCGCCAGCGAACCCGCCAGCCGTATAGGCAGCCCTGAGTGCGGACACGATCCATTACGACCGCACACAGGTTCCACTCGACCACAATGGAGTGCGGATGTTTGAAGTCGAGTTTTCCGGAGTGCCCGTGGTAATCGGGACCGTCCGAGATGGGTCCCGTCTCAAAGTGCCAGCCAGCGTCGCAGGGTATCACGCTTCGGTTGTCCGCGGAGGCATCGTGGCCGGCCTCGTCCGACAAAAGGTCGAACGGGGGGTCGTACCGGTGGCACTGGCTGCGACGTACCACGGAGCCGTCTCGGTGTTCTGGGATGCCGACTTTCTTCCAGGTAGCCTCGGATACAAAGGCGTACTCTTCTGGTGGCTGCAGCAATAGCTTAATGTAAGGGCCTTGCACGTGAGCCTTGTGCAGAGTACAAATTTGTTCTGCACAAGAGGCATATTCAAGTGGTTTAGATGTACTGTACATACATTCCCTTTACGGAAGTACAGGTGTGTAGCTTAGTGGCTTATTCAGACGGGTTCTCTCTGGTGGACTTGGTCTGTGTCATTTGTGCCTTCGTCAGTCAGTTAAACCGGTTTATTTTTTTCCCCGCAATAATCGAGAACCCATTAACACGTGCTGTATACAGCTTAGGCTTGGAAGGCGGTTGCCAGAATTGTGGTAGCACCTGGTCACATGAAAGCACGCATTGGAGGTTCTCTAAATGAAGTTGTTGATTCATGTCTCTTTCGAAAAACGCGCTTTTCAGTGGGATACCTCAGCACGGTTTCGCGGAAAAAGTTATACAAAAATCTAGTAGAAACAGCTCTTCCTGTTCCCCTTTGTGGAACATCATACCGTGTAGGCCCAGGCCAGATTGTCTTAAGCCGTGTAAAAAAATGGAGGTGTCACCTGGAGCGAAATCCTTCTTCTTTAAATTGCACACTGGGACCTTGCCCATGAAAGCATGGATGCAAGAAAAAAGCTTATTCGTTCCTTGAAATGTTGATTGCCTTCTCTGCAAAATGCCGGAAACAATCGAACGTATTTTTTGAGACTGCTGGGGTGCTGTCTTTTTCTGAGATGTTCTCCAATGGACTTTAAAAAGGATCTGCTTTTTGATGGCGTACCAGTATCAAGTGAAGAGGAAATACCTTTCGACCCAGTTACTTTACTGGGCCTGCACGTTATATGGGAATCTATAATGGAGGTGTGCATTGCTGATGTTAGTGCACGTCAGGTTCGGCAATGCTACTTTCAATCTGTATGTTCATTCGTGGAATCACCAAAGGTTCTACAAAAGGTGCCCGAATGGCTTCATCAATTAAAAGCCTTTTACAGATGAAGGAATTTTAAAAGACTGTTATGTTTGACGCTTTTTACCTCTTTTTTGTTCATGTTTTTGTTATGTACACAAGCAATAAAGAAAAAAGGATGTGTAGTTAGGTGGTAAAGATACTCGCTTTCAGAGCATGAGGGTACGATTTTAAACCCACCATAGAAAAGAAAAAAATGTTATTTTATTTATGCTCAAGTGATATCGGGTCTGACAAGCCACTCGTGGGGCTTGAAGCAGCGCAGTAGCTTGGCGTCAGGACTCTACAGGAAGTGTCGTTCTTTATGTATATTTCTCTAAAGCTTAGTAGGATAGTTTTCTTTCAAGCGAGTTATCCTTATGCAGATAATTTATTAGTTAGTGGAATTATGCTCAATGCCAACATTATCATATATGACGGGTGGGTACCATCTGATCCAGAAAGTGGATCTTTTCCGCAGACGTCTTGCGCAGATGGATCTCTTTCAGTGTCGTCTTGCATGCTAATTCGCGCGACACAGTGCAATGCGATATATCGTATCAGATTGTAATTTGCTGGGAAAAAGCGTCATTAGTGTGCGCACGAAGCTCTCCCCAGCTCCCTATAGTCCTTGTCAACAGCGCAGCACTTGAAACACAGGACAGGGAAAGAGCAAATGAGAAAAAGAAAGGACGGCGTTGACGCTAAGAAAAGAAGCACTGAGTACTATAAATATATTGCAGTAAGAATATGTTGCAGTAACACTGGGGAGCTGGTTTTCTAAAAGAGAACCAGCTTTCCAGTCGATGCAAAATTGAAAATGAAGGGATCATGTGCCTCTCACGAAGGCTTGCCCTTGGTCCCCGGCTTTCAGGTGGCGTGTAAAGAGATGGTGAAATGCAACATCCGCGATTCTTGGTAATCGTTATCATCGAAAAACGTGCGTGGCCATAACTCTGCGCCTTAATAAGTTACGTGAAAGATATGGTAGGTCAGAATTAGCGTCCTCTTTGAGGGGGTGGTCATTATTATCAATAAGAGGGCGCGCACCCCACCACGGTACTGCTCCTATACACAACCTCCCTCCAGCTATAGTGTGCTCGCCTATGAAAAGCTTGAGGTACCTGCACCAGTGGTCCACGGATCTCGCTAACGTCGTCGAGGCCATAGCGTGCACGATGGTCGTGAAGAATCCCAGCGTGGTGCAGACCAGGACAATCCTCTGGAACCGGCCGTGGCCAATGATGAGAACGTGGTCCAGCGGCGACGAGGGCTCGATGGTGGTGCTGACCGCGTGCGCGGTCACCGTCGCCGTGCCGGTGGTCAGCGTCGTCTGAGCCGCCTCCTGCAATACTCCTACCGACAGCGGGGACAACGGAGTGGAGGCTGGCAGGACTGATGCAGATCGCGTCTCATCTTCGCCGACGGATGTCCTGAGCTCTTCCTGCTGATCCTCTGGCGGGTACTGCGGGAACGACGTCGACGTAGACTCCGACGGCCGTCGGGCGAAGGGGACGACGACGGCCAGGTGTTGTTCTTCACTGCTCGACGTCTCGGACGCCTCGTCACGCAGCTCACTCGGTGACAGCGGGGACAGTGGCGACGGCTGCGCCATGTCTGAGGGCTTACGGCGCCCATCTTCGGCGTTGGCCATGTTGAGACGACAGGGCGGCCTTGTTTGGCTGGGTGCTGGAGGCCGAAGGGGGACGACTGAGCGGATTTTTTTTTTCGGTGGAGCGATGCCCAGCCACGTCCAAGCGATGAAATTAAAGAGCTTCTTCTGGGCTCGCGCGCGGCGCATGCCAACGTTAATGATGATGATTTCACTGTGTTGGGGGCTGGCTGGTCCCGACGAAGGAGAAGAAGAAGACGGCTGACGGAGACGTACGTGGCCGGCAGGGACGCCGACCAGCCCGAACATGCGCGTTGGCGAAGAGAAGCGCTGAAGAGAAGAACAACAACCGCAGTCCACGGTTACCCAACGCACACTGGTTTTAGTTTACAGTCGCCTTGAAATCCTGGATGCCAGAGCGGCGCCCCCTGGCATCCTCACATGTCATTCCGAAACAGAAACCGACAACCCAGAACACAACAATCATCCCTTCCTCGAAAGAAGCTCACCTATACGCTGTTTATATTTATACATGATCGATACCAACGTATTATACAAGGTATGTACGTTAGAACACATGAAAATTCAGAGCACGGCACACCGAACTCACACACTATGAGTCCTGAAAATGCACAGAAAAAAATGTACACAACTCAGTACAATATTGATTTGAATGCATTGGACCTTTGCACAGAACTATAATGTTCACGAACAGTAATAAACAAGAGTTCTACATCCCGTAGTCTTCGAACCGAGTGGCTTCTGCCACTTCCGCTTAGGGTAGGCCCTTTTGGGTGTAGAATCAGGTGTCTCTGCACCTTGGTCACTTGTGCTCTGATGTGACACATCAAGAGCAGTAGAAGATTGTGAAGGCTCTGAACGAGCGTTAAAATTCGCGGTCTCATCAGAGCTCGCAGCATGAGCTTCGGAAGAATTTTGCGGGCCGGAGTCCAGTACACGGTCTCAGCCGTATTTGAAGGTTCGAAGTGAACCGTATAAACTAACTCTACACTTCTAAAACCAAGCATTTTTATAAAACGTAAGCGTAGAATTTTGTAGAATATTTTTTTGCTCACATGAGATACCACTGTTGCGACTCCGGGTCCTGCGGGTCTCAGTTTAGTAGCAGGCCCCCGTCCTAGGACCCTTCGTTGAACAAGTCTGTTAAGGCGCTCGTAAAAACGACAACAATTTATTTACATGGTTAGTAACTGAGAATTTGAAAAGAGGTGTTCAAATGATCAAGTAATGTCTAGAACTATACTTAAGAACTGTTGAACTGTGGAACTGAAATACACGAAAGTCTTCGGCTTATGTAGCGCCTCGTTTCCAACCCTGGGCACATTGTCCGCGGCTTCCGCCAATAGGGTGCTCCATGGTCCATGTGCTCCACCCAAGAAGGAGAGGAAAGACACCAAACAATGCATGCGGAGAGGGCACAGTCCGCACGATGCCCAAGTATGGTCACCAAAGCACCGACGTTTTCGCACACGTCCCAAGTTTCGCGCAATTCCGATGATTTTGGTTTCCACAATTCTTCTGGAAACTGGGTGAGGTTTGAAAAACCGGCTGCCAGTACACGTGTTCAAACTTGCCTGACTGTTTGGGTAGGGCAATGTAGCATATCTTGAAAATATGCCACCCCATTTAGCCGATGCTATGGAGAAGGGGGGGGGGGAGCAGGAGTAGTCCACTAATCCCTCGTCGCCGAGGCGAGCTCCGGCAAGGGCTGCAGCAGATAGAGCATTAGCTTTTTTTTCACCCTCACATTCCATTCCTGGTTGTTTGCTAAAAGCTGCGGCTTAGCTGCACATATCCCGGGGCTCCTCTTGTCCTCGCAAGATGCAGCCACAACCAATTTGGCTTTAGCTTGCAGCCTGAACTGCAAATACCATGCTGTTTCCGAGATTTCCGAATCCTCGGTGACCTCAAAAATGGCCCAGCTGCCTCCTTGTCTGCCTCGAAAGCCTTGTTCGCAGCAAACACAATGGCCTCTCTTGACTCGTGCGTTTTCTCTGTGTGAACCAGTCCCGAACCCCTCGTTCAGGTTTTGCCGAGAGGAAATAATCCGTCTTGACGGCACACCCTTGCTTGGAATGCGTTGAAGTATTTTCGTCCCGTTCACAAAGGCCCAAAAACTTCAATAATGATGACGGTCGTAACAGTCAATGCAGCCACAACTAATTTGGCTTTAGCTTGCAGCCTGAACTGCAAATATCATGCTGGTTCCGAAATTTCCAAATCCTCGGTGACCTCGAAAATGGCCCAGCTACCTCCTTGTCTGCCTCGAAAGCCTTGCTCCCAGCAAACACCATGGCCTTTCTTGAGTCGAGCTCACAGTGGCCTCTTTTGGATCGTGCGTTTTCTCTGTGCGAACCAGTCCCGAACCCCTCCTTCGGGTTTTGCCGAGAGGAAATTAATTTGTCTTGACGGCACACGCGTGCTTGGAATGCGTCGAAATATTTTTGTCCCGTTCACAAAGGCCGAAAAACTTCAATAATGATGGCGGTCGGAACACCACCTCATCAGCCATGTCTAGTAGATAACTTAAGGTAAATAAGACGTAAAATACTTTAAAACTACTATGCGTCCAATAGAAAATGAATGATTAAGTATGTTTGGTTTATTTTGCCTTGTGTATAAAACAGTACTTTAGCAACAGAAGGGGGGAGGGGGACAAAAGGTGCCTTGGCCATCCTCAAAATTGGCGCTTCCTCAAGTAAGTGCTTCTCTTAAATAGTCAAAGCCTTCAGCCAGTGAGACCAAGAAAAAATACGCTGATTGAAAAATTGAACGCGATATACATAACTGCCAAGCAATCCCACGGGTCATCTTTGAAAAAAAAATCACAGCACACCCTCAGAGAGAATGATGAGGAGTTGGGCGGAGCATCAGTCCCTCCGTCCGTGCACGCGTCCGTCTACCCATCTGTCCGTCTGTGCATGCGTCCGTGTCTCTGTCCGTTCGTCTGTCTGTGTGTCGGCCTTTTTGTCTGTCTGGCGACGAGCACGAGCCGCCGCGGCACTACACGCCCGCTGCTCCGCTTCGTCAATGCCGCACCAATGATCCGCCACGTACGGTGACGCTGCAGGAGATTGAGAGAGGCACTTCTTCCCCGCGCACCTAGGCACAGCCCGCGCAGCAGCCAATTGGAGAGTAGCGGTATAGCACCATCTAGAATATCCTCACTCGACTGCAGTTTGTATGACACAGTGGCATCTATTATACTGCTCGGGAGATACAGCCTTTTTTTTAAAGACGATAGTCTTCTTGAGGACGCAAAATTTTCGTCTGTCTGTCTGGCTGTCTGTCTGTCTGTCTGTCTGTGTCTGTCTGTCTGTCTGTCTGTCTGTCTGTCTGTCTGTCTGTCTGTCCGTCCGTCTGTCTGTCTCTACATTTGTCTGATTGCCCACTCTTAACGGCACCGGGTATTTGAAACGACCGACCCCATCCGCAGCGCCCACCAATGTTGCTCAAGATTTAGCGTTCATACTTGTGTGATTGTATATTAAAAACAATTATTGCGCATGTCTGGGGCACCATAACAACACGTATGCATTCAGCATGTTCGCCTTTTACTAGAAAAGGCACACGTAAGTAACTCTGACGACCGTAGCGCTTATCACGCTGCGCTGACCATGCAACGCTTGCACGAAAATGCGAGTGTTTCGAATGCTTTTGCTAAGACGAGACGGTGGTAGCACCTACTCGTCGCCTTGCGTTCTACACATTAACACCTCTGAGACGGGCGCGCAGACCCGTCTCAAAGCCACGCGCTTCGTTTTCAAAGAAAGCTGCCAGAACGCACTGATGTCTCACTTGTGACGTGACTTGATGCGCTCATTCGCCTCCGCTAAACGCTCGAGGCACTCTAACGCAGCGCCTCCAGATACCATTCCCCGCATTTCTTGCGCAAAATATCAAATAAATGTTTTGTTCACTCTCTGCACACACAAGACTTTCGTCTTTCGACGACATCTGCAGATTAACATGCAGATACGGGGCCATTTTTTTCTCGTTTTCTTCTTCTTTTGCCGGTTACGCTTGACGTTCAATTTCAGACTAAAGAGCTTCGACCTTAGGAGGAATCTCTAGGGGAGACACTCGCAAGGGGCGTCTCCCACAGCCCAAGCCCAAGGGGTTCTTGACAGCTTTTACCCATTTGTGATTTACGCCACTGATTCAGAGCGTGTGCGCGTTTGTGACGGTGTGGTTGTGCGCGTATGAGGGCGAGAGGTAGTGCATGGGTTCGTGACATCTGATGAATGGGTGACACTGATGAATTCCTCAATGATAAACAAAATATCCCAGAATAGTGACCCCAAAGAAAGACGAACAGGTTCTGCTACTTTCATGCCAAGGGTTCAAAGAGGTGCTACAATTGTTCTTTTATGGAGTGCTCCACAGACAGGATAGAAAGAAATAACCAAATAACTGCGTTCTCGACATCTTTTTTTGCTGAAGATATCATCATGGCCAAAGAAGGCACGCGGCGCACGAGCCAAGAAGAAGTTCCCCGATTTCGCTGTTCGGACGTGGCGGTGCGTAGCTCCACAAAAGCCTTTAGGACCTCAGGACCTCAGCCTTGAACACCCCGCCACGCCGGCGCATTTCTTCGCATCAACTTGGAAGGCTCGGGAGCCATGCGCCGTGCACCACGACGACATCCTGCTTCAACCGCGGCGACACCGCATCGCTCGGTTCGGCCGTCACCGACGCAAGGCGGCTACGAAGCGTTCGAGCCGTCCACCGTCACAGAGGAACGCCAGGTCACAGTCGTCGCTTTCGTCCTCGATCCATCCGAGACACCGTCGACGTGTTTTCGAGAAGGATGGATAGCGGTAAGTTTCTTAATTTAATGGCTAAAGTTGTGAACGTGAAAATGCCATTTTTATACAGCTTGTAAGCGCGTCCATTAAGAAAAATTAATAAGGTATCTTATGCATTCTCCTTAAGCAACTTGAAGGCTAGCCTTATCCTTCTTCGCATCAGTTTATGCGTCGATTCTCCGCCTCTCCCTTCAAAAGCTTACTGCACTTAAGGTGGTTTTACATTGCATCAAGTATGAGAGGCATTGCAAACTTTCTGCAACTCACTTGGTCTTTCGTTACCTCCAAGATCAACTCGCCTTTGTCCAAATATAAATGTCAAGTGATATCGTGGGACGTCGTGAAGACGTCGCCAATTTCAGCGATATGCAACGCCAATAGGTGACGTCCCCACTCGATTAATTTTTCGCATCACACGTGTTGTGGCCGATGGTCCATTTTCACATTTGATCAGGCATGTTAAGGTTTTGTCTTCAGTTCCATCGTCGTCCTCTCCAGGCTTATTGGGAGACGCCCAGGGAGCTTGGAGGCAAAGAGTTGACAACGGGACCTCCTTCTATCCAGATGACGTCATCTCGAACGTCACCGCCATCTTGGTTGGCCGAAGGAAGCCGGCCAGCCGACGACGACTGCTGTCACCACGAGCATGGCCAGCGGTACCTTTGGGCTCTCGTTGCGGCTGGACAACACGCACATCCATCGGTCATGTCCGGTTCCGGACGGAGGGTCGTCCTGGCCTTCACCACACTGACCTTCGCCACGGCCTTCGTGTACTTTCTGGTCATGGGAAACATGGAGAGACAACCGTGGACCACTGGTGCAGGTATTTATGAAATTTCAGAAGCAACAGACATTCTGACAAACCAGATTGCATTGCATCGTCAAGAGCGAATGTGGCATGCGAAAGCTACACTGTTGTGTAGGCCTACTGAATTTTCAGTAGTAACTGATTGACACAATATTTACCACCTAAGTAGTAACTGACGCTAGCAAATGAAAAGCTGTTAAGTGAACCATCGAGACAAACTGTTATTCTAGTAACTGCATAGTGGGACGTAGTGATACTAAGTTTGAAGGTTTACTGCCCTGACAATCCGCTCCAACGACTGGTTGATCTCCCAATCATTTCAATGCTTTGGAATGAAAGGAAGGCGTCATAGTAATCAAGTCAACCAGAGTGTTTCGACAGCCAATCGGTTCATATCGAGGATTTCAACAAATAGACCAAGCAAGCAGTCCGTAGCTTTGTGTCTACGACAGCACTGACGCAAAACTACTGGCTTCTTTTTTCTGTCTTTTTCTCTTGTAAGCAAAGCTGGTCACGTGACTATAAAAAGCCGCGCCACGGCCGGCGTTGCGTGGATGTGTGCGGTGCGATAAAATTGTGGCAGAAGCTGCAGTAGCGTGCAACGAGAAGGCAGCCCCCACATAAACGTGTTGTAGGTGATTGTTGGTTAATCAATTGTTGAGGTTCGACGTTGAAAAAACGGAATATGAGGGAGGCCGTAGTGAGGACCCTATCGATTACGGCGTCCCGTACCGGAGAAGCTGTCTACTATATTTGCCACCCTCGTATTCATGTCCTGCTTCCCACTTGGAGGCTCGTCGACGTCCCAAAGAACTGTCTCACACATATTTGCGTGACGCAAACTTTACATTGGATATCAAATTTTTTTTCAACACTATATTTCCCACCCACTACGGTGGTCTAGTTGATATATGGTGCTCAACTGCTGATCCTGAGGACGCGGGATTGAAATCCAGCTGCGCATTTTTGTGAATATGAAATGCTAGAGACCCCTGCACGCTGAAGAACATCAGATGTTTAAATTTTGCGGGGCCTTTCCACTTCAGCGTGGAAAAGCTCCGTGAACTATGGGCGACAACGATGTTATATTATCGTGGTCCCGAAAATAAGCGGTTATCACGTTGTGGTTTTTGAGACCTATTTTTTGCCCTTTTCTTCACCTTAAAGTGTGAAACAACTCGCCCAGCTGCAAGTTTTACTCAACATTTCACGTGGTAGGCCTTCCACGCTGAATGACTAGGTGGTGCTGACAATACGTGATCACTTTATTTTTACCTCTCACCTAAGCGTAGCTCGCATTTCATGCACAACCGGAACTAGCGCACCTGCATGAACTAAATACACGGAATGAGAGACGCATATTTACGTCGAGTCGGCATTTACACGTCGTCATTGTGAGCGCGCCGTAAAATCTAACTCTACACTTCTAAAACCAAGCATATTTATAAAAAGTAAGCGTAGAAGTTTGTAGATTTTTTTTGGTCACATGAGATATCACCTTATAGGCCATGTGTAGTAGATAACTTAAGGTAAATTAGGCGTGAAATAATTAAAAAAACACTACATATGCATCCAATATAAATTGAACGATTAAGTATGTTTGGTTTATTTTGGCTTGTGTGTATAAAGCGGTACTTTAGCATCAGAGAGGGGGGCATAAAAGGTGCCTGGACCATCCTAGAAATCGGCGCTTCCTCAAGTAAGGGGTTCTCTCAAATAGTCAAAACCTTGAGCCAGTGAGAACAAGAAAAAAAATAACGTGTATTGAAAAATTGAACGCGATATACATACCTGCCAAGCAATTCACACGTGTCATCTTCGAACAAAAAAAATCACAGCACACCCTTGCAGGGAATGATGACGAGTGGGGTGAAGCATCTGTCCATCCGTCCACGCGTGCTTCCATCGTCCACGTAGGCGTCCGCGCGTCCGTCTGTCCTTGCATGCGTACGTGTACCTGTCCATTCGTCTGTCTGTATGTCGGCCTTTTTGTTGTTTGGCGACGAGCACGAGCCGCAGCGGCATTCCACGCCCGCTGCTCCGCTTCGTCCATGCCCCACCAACGATCCGCCACGTACGGCAACGATCCAGGAGACTGAGAGAGGCACTCCTTTCCCGCGCACCCAGGCACAGCCCGCGAAGCAACCAATTGGAGAGTAGCGGTATAGCACCATCTAGAATTGTTTTTAATTGACAATTGCATAACTATGAACGCTAAATCTTGAGCAACCTTGATGGGCGCTGTGGATGGGGTCGGCCGTTTCAAGTACCCGGTGCCGTTAAGAGTGTACAAACAGACAGACAGACGGACGGATGGACGGACGGACAGACAGACAGACAGATAGATAGATAGATAGATAGATAGATGCCTATATTCCCGTGTATGGACATCATGTTTACGTTTTAGTACTCACCCCTAATATCCCTTCTCTACAGTTTTAAAACAGCTTGCGCTTTTTTATTTTTTCAAAGCGCACCATAAGAACAAGAACGGGAAAAAAACACGCCGGCGTGATTTTTTTCCCGTGATTGTTCTTGCGTGCTTTGAAAGTGAACATCAATGACAAAACATGCCAAAGCATACGCGCTTTGATGCCATCGCTGGCTCACTACTGCAGCCTCCCAGCTGCGTACGCCTCGGTGTCCCAGGCTGGAACTCCATGGCCTGCCGATGGTCCTAGGTGTCAAGACGGAAGACCACGCCGCTGCTTCGAGCTACCCTGGAACCGTGCGGCGGGTGACATCAAAGTCGTGGGCTCCCTGGATGCTAGCAGCCGCATTCTCTGTGATCCAGCAGCAGTATTCCCTGCGCAGCATTCCCTGCGAGACAGGAACCAGCACCACGGTGTTTTGTCAGAGAAGTGGGTTCCGAATCACCCGCGCTCCATCGTGGTTGACTGATAAATGGCGTGCGGCTACGTCTGTGGCTGTCCTACGTGGCCGCGGATGTAGGCGGTGCTCCTACGTGTATAGCGTGCGGTGGACTCCGATTTAGTGAACTGACCGAAACTTTTTCACAAATGGACAACACACGCTTGGAGATTAGAGGAAGTTTAGCAGTTGTGGACATGAATAAACCTGATTCGCTCGAGCTTCCTGTTTATTTGGCAGCATGTCATCAAAAATAGTTCAGCGAAGCATTTGTGTCACACGCACCCTAGTAATGAATCACAATTTATCTGCAAGTTTGAGTGGGTCCTACACCATTTTTTTCCAAGTAATCAGTAATCATCTCATGACCACATTATCGGAGTTCATTGGGCAAGGAATGGATTGTCATGAAAATTTGTCAACAACGGCAAGAGACACCGGGAGGTGTTTGAAGCACCCTTTAAGTGCTTTCTCATCGCAGCGGGCTGGAAGCTAAGCAGAGAGAGATGGAAGAAAGAAACTACGTCAGCGCGCGTCATGACTCGGAAAGCTCATCACGAAATCAAGAAGGCGCGCACTAAAAAATTATAAACTTCGACCGCTGCTTATTATCTCTCCTTGATTCACGCAACTACAAAATTTGAGCGAGATGCTCGTTGCAGTGCCTGCTATCAGCAGAAGGAGTTTCCTCACCAAGTCCGGTTAATAAACCCTTTAATTGTGGCAGCGTAATACTGGTGGCGCAAACTTGTACAGCTCCATCGGCGTTGAACAGACACTACCAGCCTTGATGCACGCAGATGATACATTACTAATGCCCGACAAAGAAGATTTGCAGAGATGGATGGACATCTATGGTAATGAGGGAGATAGGCTAGATTTCAAATTCAGTAAGAAAACAGCAGCAGTCATAATTTTTAATGATAATGAAGGTAGTGAGTTTAGGATACAGGAGGTCTCTCTTGAGATAACAGAGAAATACAAATATCTGGACGTATGGATAAGCAATGGGACCGAGTACCTAAGGGAACACGAAATATACGTAACAATTAAAGGTAACAGGAATGCAGCATTGATGAAAAATAGCGCACTGTGAAAATACAATAGGTATGATGTTGTGAGAGGAATGTGGAAAGGGGTCATAGTTTCTAGTCTGAAGTTCGGCAATGCGGTCTTGTGCACGAGATCAGAAGTTCAAGCAAGGTTAGAAATTAGGCAACGTGGAATAGGGCCCCGCCACGGTGGTCTAGTGGCTAAGGTACTCGGCTGCTGACCCGCAGGGCGCGGGTTCGAATCCCGGCTTCGGCGGCTGCATTTCCGATGAAGGCGGAAATGTTGTAGGCCCGTGTGCTCAGATTTGGGTGCACGTTAAAGAACCCCAGGTGGTATAAATTTCTGGAGCCCTTCACTACGGCGTCTCTCATAATCATATAGTGGTTTTGGGACGTGAAACTCCACATATCATATCAATCAATGTGGAATAGGTAGGCTTGCTTTAGGAGCTCACGGGAATACACCAAATCAGCGAGTACAAGGTGATATGGGATTGACATCATTTGAGGGCAGAGAAGCTAGCAGCAAGATGTTATTTGAGAAGCGATTGAGAGAAAGGGGGGAGGAGCGTTGGGCTAGGAAGGTATTCAGCTACTTGTACATGAAGAATGTCGATACAAAATGGCGGAAGCGAACCAGAAAATTGACTGGTAAATACTTGGAAAACAGCAGGGGGCCAAACCAAAAAGAATTATTGGTTAAGAAGGCGAAAGAAGCTGAGACCGATATGTGGAAAATTGGCATGATTAAGAAGTCCGCACTAGAGATCTATCGATTTTTTAAGCAGGAAGTAGCGAAGGAAAGTATCTACGATAATACTCGGGGTAGTTCTCTACTGTTTGTGGCAAGGATGGCAGTATTGCGAACCAAGTCCCCCTTCTCCCCCCCTCCTCCTCCTTCTCCTCCTCCTCATCATCATCATCGTCGTCATCGTCAGCCTGACTACCCCTATTGGAAAAATTGCCATGGTGGATACTGGAAAACATGGTGGGCGTAGTGGAAATAATAGTGGGCATGGTGGAAATAATAGCGGGCATGGTGGAAATTATGATGGCTATGGTGGGACGTAGTGGAAAATATGGTGGTTATGCCGGGACATACTGGGTGGTATGGTGTACAGATGATGGGTAAAGTGGAAATGATGGTGGAAATCAGAGGCTAGATAGTGGGCAATAATGGGACACTCTGCCCACCATTGCGATAATGCTGGGAAGCCCTAAGCATATGGTGGGTGGTGCTTATTATGGTGGGCTACATGGTGTACCAAGCAGAGAAACTCTTCCCACCATTGCGATAATGCTGGGAAGCACTAAGCAGATGATGGGTGCTGCTTGTTATGGTGGGCCACATGGTGTACCAAGCTGAGAAGCTCTGCCCACCATCGCGATAATGCTGGGAAGCAGTAAGCAGATGATGGGTGGGCTTATAATGGCGGGCAAATTATATAGTGTACCAAGCTGGGATCTGTACACTACATGTTCTACCATCATGATTTCCACCAAAGGTTAGGCCTACTGACCGAGCCCGTACAATTGTGTTATCATTGCTTCCGGGTTTCAGAATACACAATTACGACGATTAAGTATGACAATACAGCGCAGCCATATGGCATCAATGAACCTAAATGAAGCATTTTTCATTGTGTATGCTGTTCGCTCAAGAAGCAACAAACATCGATGCGACGCGATTAAAGCACTCCCAGAGAACGTAATTTAGTGTCTTCTCACCGACAGCCGCCGGTCGCACTCGCCGGCACTTCTCTAGCTTTTGTACGAGAACTCAGACGTGGCAATTCGTGTGCTTGGTGAATCATTATGATAGCGTAATGTTTCCGGTACACTGCATTCGTTTTGGCCAAGCCGTTATGTAGTTGTTGCTTTAGCGAAAGAGCAACAGCATTGCGCTGGCGCGACCGCCCTCTACATTGCGCGAAAAGCATCCCAATACTCACTCAAATAAATTAGGCGGGCGTATCTATGAAATGAGCCTAGAAGCGTCATAAAGCGTGAGCAGATGTCGCCCTTTAGAACGAGCGCGAAACGGATATTAAACTTGGCAGACCCCGCCGGTAAACTGTTGCTGCTCCCAAGTCCACTTGGTTTTTTTTCCCTTTAAGTTGTGAATTGTAAAAAAAATAGCACTAGTGCCAATAACATAGTGGCAATCGTTACAGGGCGCAGTTGCTTGTGTTTAATAAATGTGCAATTTTAGTAGCAGGTGTAGATCTTGTCTATGTTGTGTACACGACAAACATAAGTTGAACCTTAAGTTTGTACGCGAACTAAGTATTTAACACGCAACCACATACATATTGCACGTTCAGTTCTTGAGTGTATAGATGGTAGCATGGACCAAGTAGCCCTCCTCCAAATAGACCTTGCAAAAGCATTTGATAAGGTACAGCATGTTTTTTTGTTCCGGCTCCTAAGACACCTGCAGTTGGGTGATGTACTATACAATGGTATCTCACTCTGTTATAAGAAGTGCACAACTAGGCTAATTGTAAATCGCACACTTTCCAATATAATAGAGTTAAATTCATCTGTACGTCAGGGATGTCCGCTGTCACCTTTGCTTTTTGCAATTTATTTGGAACCATTATGTTTAAGTGTGCTTCTAAAGTCCAGCATAAGAGGCTACCGATATGATGCTGAGGAAGTTAAAGTTCTAGCTTATGCAGATGACATTGCCTTCTTTTGCGCTGATAAACCCAGCGCTCAAGAAGCAGTCAACACTACTTTACGTTTCTGTGAAGTCGCTGGCGCCAGCATAAATTTTGATAAAAGTAGTGGATTCTGGCTAGGCATGTGGGCTACAACTCCTTCGGTCTTCGCAAATATTCATTGGAATGCGACTCCTATGAAATATCTCGGTGTGCTTCTCGATAACTATCGTAACAGCGGCCCACACTGGACCGCTGCGATAACTACGATCCGCCGAAAGGTGGCAACATGGCACGGACGGGAGCTCTCCATTTTTGCCAGAGCGAAAGCGTGCAATATATTCCTTGTATCGAAGCTTATTTATATTCTGCAGGTGTTGCATTGCTCTCGGGTACACATTCAAGCCTTTCATAGGATATTTGCCTGCTTTATTTGGAGCTCTTCCTGGGAACCCATGAGAAGAGACAATCTTTTTCTTCCACTCGAAAAGGGTGGCCTCGGCCTTGTGCATTTGTTCGTGCGACAGTTGGTGTTGCGATTTTTCTACCTCAAGGATGTGTGCCACCCATTTCTATTAGCGGTTCTTCGTAAACGTCTTTGTTACCACCTTCCTTTTATTCATGTCACAACAAGCGTTGCTAAGGAATTGCCGTTGCGGGGATTCCTAAAGGAAATTGTTGATACTGTCAGTTTTTTGAAAGCCAGGTTTACCTTAGAGTATTTGTATACTATTGACAGAACAAATTTAACCGCTGCACTTGTGAATAACCTTTTCCCCGAACCTGTTTATCGAAAGCCATATTCGCTTCTGTCTGGTCACGATGTATTACTTCGTGTACGTAGAATGTGTATATCTCCTGCAGCGAAAACATTTTCTTTAAACTGCACACTTCCACGCTGCCAGTGAAACGTGGCTGAATGAAAAATCAATATACGTACCCTGGACAGTGAATTGTAGACTCTGCAACCAACCTGAGACTATAGAGCATTGTTTTATTCATTGTCGTGATGCTTTTTATTTTTGGGACATTCTAAAAAGAACGTTAAGAAAAGAACTTCCAATCACAGCCCATGGTATTCGGTTCCTTCCGTTCAAAAAGAGTCTGACTGATAGTACTCCTTACGACTTGTTTATGTTGTTGGGACTTTATTCATTATGGAAAAGTCGCATGATCGATAGACACGCCGAGCCACCACGGTCGACGAGATCTGTCTTCCGAGAAGCAGCTGCTCAAGTGCGCAGTGTTGTCGAGACTTTTGACCCCGTTCCAGAGTGGCTTCCCGTTCTTGACGCTTGTGTGTGTTTGTCTGAATTCTGATGAAGTATGTTCTGTGTACTTTACTGGTGATAATGTCATTCATTAAAGAAAAAAAAAGTTGGTGTGGCGCAGTGGTTAGCGTCTTCGGATGGTAATCCACAGGTTGCACGTTCGATCCTCCGTGGCGCCTTGTTTTTTTTTTTTTTTACGGGACGGGTGTTTTTTTATGTCGTTTTTATAGAATACTTTTTTATTTTTTGTGGCAGCTCGTCACGGTGATTCTGACGGTCATTTGCGCTCAAGTGTGCCGGCACTGCAGCACCCACCATACCCACCATGCGCCATGGTGGGTGTTTCCCACCATTCACCCACTACATTAATCCACTATAATGGTGGGTGGTGGTTTCCACCATGCCCACCATTCGTTTTTTTCCGATACGTCCACTGCAGGACAACGGTCTCTACCATGTTCCGTCAGTTAACTTGGTCCTCTGCTCTCTGCTGCCAATTTATACCCGCAAACTTCTTGATCTCATCTGCTTACCTATCCTTCTGCTTTCCCCTAACCCGCTTGCATTCTCTGGGAATCCAGTTAGTTACTCTTATTAACCAGCGGTTATCTTGTCTACGCGCGCCCCGCCGCGGTGGTCTAGTGGCTAAGGTACTCGGCTGCTGACCCGCAGGTCGCGGGATCGAATCCCTGCTGCGGCGGCTGCATTTCCGATGGAGGCGGAAATGTTGTGTGCCCGTGTGCTCAGATTTGGGTGCACGTTAAACAACCCCAGGTGGTCAAAATTTCCGGAGCCCTCCACTACGGCGTCTCTCATAATCATAGGGTGGTTGTGGGACGCTTAACCCGACATATCAATCAATCAATCTTGTCTACGCGCTACATGCCCAGCCCATGTCCATTTGATCTTCTTGATTTCAACTATCATATCCTTAACCCCCATTTGTCCCGTAATTCACTCTGCTCTCTTCTTGTCTCTTAAGGTTACACCTACCATTTTCCTTTCCATTGCTCGCTGCGTCGTCCTCCATTTAATCTGAACCCTCTTTGTAAGTCTCCAGGTTTCTGCTCCGTAGCTAAGAACCGGCAAGATACAGCTGTTATATACCTTCCTCTTGAGGGATAGTGGCAATCTACCTGTCATAATTTGAGAGTGCTTGAAAAATGTGCTCCACCCTATTCCTATTTGTCTAGTTACTTCAATCTCGTGGTTTAGCTCCGCGGTTATTACCTGCCTTAAGTAGACATAGTCTTTTGCATTATGCAGTGGATTTTTACCTATCTCGAAGCGCTGCTCTCTTCCGAGGTTGTTGTACATTACTTTTGTTTGCTGAAGATTAATCTGAAGACCCACCTTACTGCTCTCCTTGTATAACTCCTTAACCATGAGTTGCTATTCGTCCCCAGAGTTACTCAGCAATGCAATGTCATCGGCGAAATGCAGGTTGCTTAGGCACTCTCCAATAACTCTTATCCATAACTGTTCCCACACTAGGCCTCTGAAAACCTCCTGTAAGCACGCGGTAAATAGCATTGGGGAGATTGTATCCCCCTTCCTTACACGCTTCATGATTGGTAGTCTGTTGCTCTCTTTATGAAGCACCATGGTAGCAGTTGATCGCCTGTAGATTTCTTCCAGGATGTTTAAATACGCTTCATCGACGCCCTGATTCCGTAGTGTCTGTATGACTGCTGACATTTCTACTGAATCAAATGCCTTCTCGTAGTCTATGAAGGCTGTGTATAGTGGTTGGTTATCATCTGAGCATTTCTCTATTACCTGATTGATAGTATGATAGTGGTAGATTGTTGAGTAGCCTGTTCGAAATCCTGCTTGTTCCGTTGGTTGAGTGAATTCTAATGTTTTCTCAACTCTGTTAGTAATTATCTTTGTAAATAGCTTGTATACTATGGAGAGCAATCTGATCGGCCTGTAATTCTTCAAGTCCTTGTCATCTCCTTTCTTATGTATTAAGATTATGTTAGCATTCTTCCGAGACTCTGGTACTCTTCGCGTCAGGAGACACCTCGTAAACAGGGTGGCTAGTTTTTCTAACACAATCTGTCCTCCACCTTTCAGCAGATCTGATGTTACCTATATAATCTTCACCGTCAGCTTTACCTCTTTGCATGCTCTCCAAGGCTTTTATGACTTCTTCTATCATTAATGGTGGGGTGTCATCTGGGTAACTGCTGGTTCTTATAGTATTAAGGTCGTGGTTTTCCCGGCTACTATACAGATCTCTGTAAAACTGCTCCCCTATTTTAACTATCCTATTCATATTGGTAGTTATTTTGCCTTCTTGGTCCCTTAATGCATACATCTGATTTTAGCCTATCCCAAGTTTCCTCTTCACCCTTTTGACGCTCCCTCCGTTTTTTTGAGCATGTTATACCTGCTTATATTGTGTACTCATTATAAAGTGTATATCGTTCTTGTTTTCGCCATTACGGCTCCTCCATGTCCACCTGAAGTTTCCTTATTTTTGGTAGAAGGTATTCAAAATCCGCAAACTATTGCGTTCTGCGAATTCTAGTAGTAGCTAGTACAGATGCCATAATCTCCTACTGCCTGGTCTCCAGCCCGCTTCTCCCCTACCTTTGCATTGAAGTCTCCCATCAGTATATTATACTGTGTTTTTTCACATTGCTCATTGTCGATTCCACGTCTTCATAGAAGCTTTCAACTGAAGCGTCATCATGGCTAGATGTATGCTCGTAAGCCTGTACCACCTTCATCTTGTATCTCTTCTTGAGTTTAATTACGATACCTACCACACTTTCATTAATTTTATGCTATTGCTCTAAGTTGGCAGGTATGTTTCTGTGAATTAGGAACCCCACTCCCAGTTCTCTTCTGCCAGCCAAGCCCCGATAGCAAAGGACGTGTCCTTTCTGTAGCACTGTATAGGCATCATCGGTCTTCATAACCTCACTGAGCCCTAGTATATCCCATTTAACACCATCTAGCTCCTCGAATAGTACAGCTAGACTTGCCTCGCTAGGTAAGGTTCTAGCGTTAAACGTTGCCAAGTTCAGGTTCCCATGGCGGCCCGTCCGGATCCATAGATTCTTAGCACCCTCTGCTGCATTAGAGATCTGACCGCCGCCGTGGTCAGTTGCTTCGCAGCTGCTGGGTACTGAAGGCCGTGAGTTAATTGACGTATGCATGTGGGAGGTAGTGGCCAGATACTGCACCAGGGTGGCCAATCTTTCTCTGGTGAGCGAGTGCGTTTACCGGCTGTGGTCACCGGTGAGGCCACACCCCAGGCCTCGAACCAAGACATCTCGGGCCAAATACGAAGGGGTAGACACGTATGCAGTGCGTGTGGAGAAGAGGAGGAAACTGCGGAACACTTGATAATGTTCTGTAAAGGGCTTCACCTTATATTTTAGGATGATGGCGCAGAGTTGTTCAAAGCACTGGGGTTTAGGGACAGGGAGGTCAAAACAGACTTTAAGCGGGTAGAATTAACTAGAAGGAGGCTATCTGATTGGTTATCCATCCATCCATCCATCCATCCATCCATCCATCCATCCATCCATCCATCCATCCATCACATCCATCCGTCCGTCCGTCCGTCCGTCCGTCCGTCCGTCCGTCCGTCCGTCCGTCCGTCCATCCGTTCGTCCGTCCATCCATCCGTCCATCATACACAGCCATGTCACAACCTCCGGCATAAGCGTGCGCACGAAGTTTGGCAGGGGGAAGGTTGGCAGAGTGAATGATGATGAATAGGACGAAGCGTCCATGTATCCGTCCGTCCAGACGTTCTTCCGTTCATTTCGCCCCGCTCGTCATCATTCACCTCTTGGATACGCAGTGTTTTTTGTGTTCTTTAAAAAAAAGCTGCCTGCTAACCTCGACGGTACAGTATTAACACAATAGCACTAAAGAGCTCGTTTTGCAGAAATTGTGGTGTTGGTGTCAGCCTCGTTGTAAGTGAATCCTTTTTTCCCGTGACAGTAAAATCGAGAAGTGTGCAAATAAGGGACACAATAAAAACTTCCGAGCTTGAATGTTGATAGAACCCAGGACGTTTGCGTGGCAAGCGGGTGTTCTACCTCACATCCACGTGTCTGCTTGCAAGGTAAATTGAAAGAAGTTAATCTCTTGAAAGTGCAGTGCAAACAGCT
>NW_023612339.1:0-82251 GCF_013339725.1 Rhipicephalus microplus
TAACTGTCATACTTACTAGACCAGTTGAGGCGCTGAAAGATTTATGGAGCAGCAGGGATTGCAGTCAACACTGCATCAAGTAGGAAAATAAAGTCCATGATCACAACATGTGTAGGAAATCACGTTGTGAAGTGGTACAGTCAGCCTACGGCCAAAGGAAATCTGCTGGGTAATAATGTGTAGCTGAACTCCACCATAATTTTCTGCTGGGAGCAGCTCAACTAAAATTATACAATCGCTGTATGAAGGTTGGGTTTGTGAGCAAGTTCACCACACTCCACAGTCATTGCTACAACTTATAAGTGCCACCCAATTTTGCAGCTATCGATGCCAATTCATGGACTTGGTATTGGCACTTGCTTAAAAGCCTAAGACATTTCATTAGAGCCAATGTTCCGATAGTTTAGAATAGTTCAAAGCAATAGTATAGCAGCATGGTTTGTAACCACAGTAGCACATCTTGAAATGTGTTCATCACTTGTAAAAGTAGAATAGTTAAAGCTTTACTCGTGCTGAGATGAACTACTCTTGCTGGCAAAGGCGCCGCAGGTTGAATGGCAGCATCACGGACTGCAGTGTTCTCTGGCTGAAACCTAGATTGCCGACATCCATCAATTCGGCCCGCTGTTTGCGTCTGCCGCTGCTTGAGCACATTTCCAGCCACCAAGCACTCAGCCACATATTCTCCTTATGTGGCCAAATCATGACACACCACCTCGATGAAACACAGGTCATCATCAGCTAATTCGCAGGCTCCACATGTACAGTTAGCTCTACATAACAACCACTCAGCCACGTATTTTCCTTATGTGGCCAAATCATGACACACCACCTCGATGGAACACAGGTCATCGTCAGCTAATTCGCAGGCTCGACATGTACAGTTAGCTCTACATCACAAGCACTCAGCCACGTATTCTCCCTATGTGGCCAAATCATGACACACCACCTCGATGGAACACAGGTTATCGTCAGCTAATTCGCAGGCTCCACATGTACGTACGGTTAGCTCTACATCACACACGCCCGGTGCTGAAATAGCTTCTGTCCATGTTGCCGCTCCAAAAAAGCAGGGACAACCAAGGTCAGCCTCTGCCCCCTATGCTGCAGCAGCTGTTGGCGCTCCAATTTTACGGCGCTGGCAAATTTCATGGAATCTTGTCCGCAGTCGACAGTGTGCTGAGAAGTCGGCAAATAATCAGGGTCATCGAAAAGCACCTATGCTCATTGCTGGTACGCTTCTTGCACCCGGTGGAATTTAAGTTATGCCAGACTGATATTAAAGGGGTGGTGACAACGATTTTCGAAGCTATCCCAAGCCTGTTGTGGGTTTCCTCTGTATGCAAGGACTCTCCACACGAATAGTCGGACACAACAAACGCGTAGAATATATTTTAATTCACTAAAGTGTAGCTGAATGCTCACTCTCGCGATCTATGCAAATCGCTTGCACAGCAACACTGAGGTTCCAGTATAGGAAAAGCAACGACAGTTGCCGTGACATCACACCAGATTTGTAGTGACGTGAGTGACCTCCGCCATCTCTGAAACGCATTTTGTGAACAAGAAGAGAACTCGCATGCCTGCTGTTACGAGTGTGCTGACGTCCCTTGCAGACACATTGTGTGCGTTCGTAAAGGACTGTGAGTGCTTTCGAAAAAACACTCAACGCCTTGTTCAGAGACGCTGCGCGCGTCGAACAGTCAGGCTGCCCCTCCTCCTTCAAGTCCCGGCACCTATAAAAGGACGGCGCATTGAGCGTCGGGCGGCTTTTTTGTCCACGATCTTTACACACATTGTAAATGTAAATGCTTTATTTCCTTCCTGCTACGTTTTGCCTTGCCACTGTCTCAATGCTACTGCAGCTGGCCATGGGGACTGTAAGCGTGTTTATTTTGCTGGCGCTCGGTGTGACACGTGTGCATGAGAGCAGACGAAACTCAACACGATGTGCGTCACAGCCTTGTGTGCTCACGTGACAAAGCCACCTACACATTGACGTCACTGCCCAATTCGGCACCGCGAAACCGAAAATGGTCCAGATAGGTAGACCAATATTAAATTATTTAGCGAAAATACATGAACATTGGTGTGTGTATCATGCTTCCTGGAGCTGAAGGAAACGCTTACAGCAAAGAACACGCCTGCCACAAATTTGGTGGCACCACCCCTTAAAGGGCCGATTTCCGTGGCGTTACAAGATGCATCAACTAAGCACACGTGCACATTAAAAGCCCCTGCGGTGAAGATGCCAAAATGTTCCTCAACTGCAAAGGCTATTTCCCCGTCAATGTGCAGGAAAACAATAAAATCCGAAAGCCTGTGAACAGTTTAGATTGTTCATACTTTTTATCAATGCACAGGTCGTACACTTCTTACCATTAAGTAGTCAGCTCTTTATTGTAGTCATGGTTGTCATGCACTAGCGAAATAAATAAAGTGAAATAATAATGCAGCAGTTTTCAAGGGGCTCTGCACTTGCGTCTCGACACTGGCACCTTTCCCGAGCTTGAAACACAACTGATCTAAAGTAATCTGCATGCCTAGTGAAGATTTTCCCAAGTTCCAGCAAGTTCCTTTCATTTTTTTTTTATGGTCCTCATGTGGTTCCCTCTCGGGCAATATTGCCACCAGCCTGACCAAATGTGATGAAGCAGGACACACCTGAGCACGCAGGCCCTACCGGAATTGGCCGCCAGGATAGCCTTGCTCCCACATTTGGTCCATATAAGTTGTTTTTTATGCCCTTTCAGTAAAACAAACCCACACGAAAAAAAAAGGTGATTTTACTTAGACACCAAAAAAACTACTTCAGATAGGTGTGCTTCTCCAAATAATTACTGATAGGAATGTACTGCTATGACTAACAGTGATAGAACAGAATGCATGGGTTTGAAAGCAGTCTTGGCAGCATGCAAAAGTGCCTTTTTTTCAGCGGGCCTGGAGCACTCAGGCACATTTTGGAGCCAACTTGAACCAGCCAAAAAGACTTTCTCGAGTAAATTTAGCATGATTTCATAGCACTTCTGATGTCTCATTTGTAAAATGCTGCATTTAGGAAACACATAGGTAAATTGTCCAATATAGTCTAATTAGCCATTTACACACGTTCATGTTTTTTATTGCAAATAGTTCATTCCCGATGGCCAGTTTCATGCTGGGTAGTACATTGCCTGGGAAAATATGCTCTTTTCCTGAAAGTTTCATTCCATTAAAAGGGAGGCATTTGGTTGTATCTTTTCTATCGATCAGCAGTTTTACCGTGTGGAAAGCTCAACATAGCTGTGAGTTAGCCGGTCATAAGGTTGCAAGAGTCAACAAACACTCCCTTTTATGCACTACCTTCAAAGACGCATAACTGCAGCAAGAATCGCAATGGGGCGCATGCACCTGCGGTCATTATAGATGGGTTCGACAGTAACAGCGTGATCAACTATCGTGACCTGGTTCTTCGAGGTGCCATTTCTGGATACACAGATAAGAACCTTCATTTTTTGCTATTGATAGAAAAACTGTTTTTGAATTGAACAGAGACTGCCAAGCTTATGGCTTGTCCCGGACCTGGTCATGTTTATCAGGTGACACAGTGGCCACTGGCGGCAAACAAAAGGAAATCATGAAAACATTGCACCAATAACTCCAAAGTGCCGAGAAAAAGGAAGTCTCGTGACTACATTAAAAAAAAGTCAATCCTACCAAGGAGGCACTGCACATATTGCCAATGGCCAGGAAGGAAGAGAGAAGGCAGTCCTGAAAAGGTTCCCTTGTTGAGGCTGGTTGATATATTGCCACCTCCTCGTTCTTTTTTTTCCCTTCTGTGGCTCATAGCACCTGCTGAACCAACCCCACAGCCAATCGCAGTCTTAATGGAACCCAGAACGATAGCTGTTTTAATGAAATCGCAAACACGATGTTTCAGTCATGTTGCTGTTCCACCTCTGCATTAATGCAGGGGAGGAATGGGCTCCCCCAATCGATTGGCAGGTAGAATTTTCAAAAACAACTATGGGAAAACACTAGCGGGTGAAAGGATTGGTTTTGAAGCCCTTGTCTAATCAGTTGTGATGAGAGTTTGTAGTCATGCAAGTACTTGAAGGAGCACTGGCATCAAATTTCAAGATGGAGATGTGCCCATTATTCGATAGTTCGGTATGCATAGACCTACTAGGCCTAACTTGAATAGTGTTCGTCGCATGGAAGTCATTTATTTCAATGGCAAACAGCGTACAAAAGCTATGCGAAAAATAGACTGCCCTGCGACATCAACACTAGTGCTACGTGTTCGGTGCGATACATTTCACACATACCATTCTGAGTCACGATACACTGCACCAGTAACAATGATGTTGATGATCCGAGTGTGTTTGGTGCCTATGCTCAGCTATGCTCTCACTATTGGCTCTTTTTGCATTGTTGAAGACTTCGTCCGATTCATCATGTCTCATTGAGTGATATGTTATGTGCTCCACAGCGCGAGTGCGATCATTCAGAGCGACATAATGTGCCAGATTGTCAGGAAATCGCTGCATAGTGAGAACCTGCACGCTGACGCACGGCAAAAGCAGGAGATGCGTGGTGTTTTATGTATTTTCAAAGCCACGAACCTCAACGCAGCCTGTGGTTTGACTTCATATGTGCCGTTGGATTGAGGAACAGGACGCCTGCGATCAATGGCCACATTTGCTGGCTTCTCTTTGCGGCAAGCTGCTACAGGGTAAACCCTGTGTTGACGAAGCAGTTGGGTTTCGCTGGCAATACGAGGCCTATAAGGTCTGGCGTCACGGGCAGGGAGAACGGGGGGGGGGGGGGACGATGTGTCTTCTCTCTCCAAAAGCAGGGCTTCCAAGAAACCAGCGCCCGAGAGTCGAGGGTGAGCACATGGCGATGCTCGTATAAGGACAAAAAACACGCTGACAGACAACACCCTGCTCCCCGAAACCGTTTCGGGTAGGAAGCTGTGGTCCGTTCATCATTGTTTTAACGACCAACACCGCTGCCTCCAACCAGCAGGGTGCCAGCAAGCGGTGTCAAATCGTCCTGCGTGTTGACACCAATACATCTCCAATGAAGTGTCCGCCTGTCGGGCCAGACGGTATACCACGCCAAGGCATGGGCCCTCTGGGTAACCGGTCGCACTTGGTAACTTGATCCGGGGAGCTGAGCGACACCACCATTGGATGTTTATTGGGTTTTTCTATTTAATGGGCTTTTCGGAATGTTGGAGTTGGCCGTTCCTTTTTCGTCTCTCTCTCTCTCTGACAAGTGCCAAAAGGCTGCAAGGGGAGAGGGACGTAGAGAGAGGGGAGACCAAAGGCATGGGAACTTATCGTAGGTTCAATAACTGGACGGAATGTTTTTGATTGGCTGAGAGGAGAACGGGGAGGGCAACCTAGAGGTTGAAACCTGGCTCCTGACAGGGGCTCTGGTCGCAGCAAAGACTGCTATGCACTATCGGTTTTACCGACGTAACGGGGCGACAGTCCCAAATGTTTGTTCACTTGCCTTGTCAATTTGTATATATTTGTGTACATTGTATATATAGTTCAGTTGTTGCAAGCAATGTTCGAAGGACTGGTCTCCATCCTTGACGAACAGCGGTAGCGGAGACGAGGCAAGAGGAACACAATCAACCTGGCACTTCTTTCTATAGCGACGGCAGCTACGCTGCCCCCTAAAAACCGAAAAATGCCTGAAGGGGGAAGGCCGTGGATCCTTTGATTTCCGATCAGAAAAGGACAGTGGCATTATTATTTGTCACTGGCATGACAACCGCAGCGTCATGATTGGATCGAATACCCATAGTGTAGGTCCTGTGGGCGTCTGCCGGCGATACGACAAAAAAGCAAAAACATACACCGAAGTTTCCCGACCGAGCTTGGTAAGAGTATACAACCAAAGCATGGGTGGTGTCGACAGAGCGGACCAGCTGCTTTCTTTCTACCGCAATGAGTTGAAGACGAAGAAGTGGTACAAGAGGATCATTTTTCACTTGCTAGACCTTGCTGTTGTGAACAGCTGGTTGTTGTACCGCGCCGTAAAGGATTCGGAAATCCAGCTCGCAGAATTCAAGCTTCAGGTCGCCTTTGGGCTAATGAAGTCGGAAAAGTCACACGAAGCGCCCCTCCATGACCGTACTCTGACCGAAAATTGGCTGTCGAACCGAGCTTCGGATGTACCCACTTCCGTCAGGTATGATGGGGTAAATCATCTGCCTGTCAAAGTGCCGCAGAAAAGTGCCCCAAGGTGCAAGCTACCGCAGTGTTCACGGAGAACAAGGCTCCAGTGTAAGAAGTGTAAGGTGTACCTGTGCGTCGAAGAAGATGGACCAGCAAACTGCTTTGAAAGGTTCCACACTGAGTGACTTCGTGTTCCTAGCGTACACATATGTGTACGTTGTTTTTCTTCAATAAATAAGGTTTTGTTGAAGGACACATACTTTTTTCTGTGTTATTTGGGACATTTTAATAGAGAGTCAGCCAATAAACGCTTGCTGTTGTGCCTACGAACAGCATGGGATACAAAGGGTTAATTGTGCAGTGGGGGTGAATGGTTTTCATTGTCCTATAAAAAGCATCTGTAATGTTTATGCTGCTACTAAAGCTATTTTGTTTGTTTATTATCTGCAGTAATTCCTGAATATTTCTTGTTTTTGCAGAACAAAGTGCCGCGGCCTGCTTATTCATGGCAGCCAAGCCTCGAATGAGCATCGAGGAATAAAGTATATAAGGGCATCATGCAATAAAGTATATTTGCAATCAAGACATGCAGTTGAGATGAGTTAATGCTGCCAAACAGCTGCAAAATGAAGAAACTCGTTGAAACTGCTGATTAGACTGCTTCGAATCAGTCTGGTTCGGTCCATGCATATATATACAAGCCGCTAACACACATGCGTTCCATAAATAATTTAATGTACTTTAGAATACCCTACTGCATGTTGAACATGGGCTCCAACTATGATTTGCAAGTTTGTCTTTTCAGTTAAAAAGACTTCTGACATTGGGCCTGTTTTCAGCGTTGCATGAGCATAATTTACAATAATTCTTAATGTTTTATAAATGTTACGGGAGTGTAACTTGTAACGTCACTCTTACGGTTTGCTTAACGTTATGCAAACGTTATCATAACGTTTTATTAATGTTTACATTATGTTTGAGATAATGTTAGTTCAACGTTTATTCGGAACGTTAGCAGAATATTTAGTTCCGCTGACATTAACAATATTGTTTCAACATTAAAGCTGAACGTAAAAGTAACATTATTATAACGTATTTGTGCTACTTGGGCATGCCACCCAACCACCTTTTCACGTCAGATACTGCCTTTCAGAGCTACACAGCAACCCTTGAGTCCGCGCTCATGCAGACATGTCGTTTCTCTGTGAGGGATGAAATTCTCCCCACGCAGAAAAATGAGAAAAAGTGATGAAAAATGCAGCGGACAGAGAGACTGCTCTAGGGTAAGGGGTGACCACGCCACCTTACAAACCAAAGGACCCGCGAGCTGCCTAGCATCAACTTTCTACAAGAGTATGAAAAATATTACCCGTTTTTTATAACGGATTGGGCAACAACAGGTTTTCAGTTATAGCGGAGAACATCCATAGGTTCATTTGCTCACAATGCATTTTAAATGGCATCCACTTCGCCTACAACGAACCCTGCTACGACAGACTAGAACAGACTGAATTTGGGACGAAAATTGTTTGCACAGCATGTATAATGAAATTATGCGCGGCCAACACCCGATATATCTCCTTCCATCACCGTGAACACGTTTGTGTGCGCGAACTTCAACATTTTTTTTCCAGCCGGAGATTTCATTTTTCCTGCTTCAAATGCGACGCTCTTGGCTGTGCCCCCTCAGCTTGGGACTGGGGGTGCCACCTACCGTATGTAGCAATAAGCAGAGGAGCCAGTTTCAACATCGACGCCACCACCTTCTACGGTGAAGCCGGTACACTCTATTTCCAATTCATTTTAAAAGTGTTTATGTGGCTTAATGAAATAATTTTTACCATTCTGTATGAAGCTGCTAGGCTAGAAAGCAAATATGAATAGTTTAGGCGATCTACAATATCATTTTAGCGTTTGAAAATTAAAGTCGCGTGCACATGTACAGATTTGTGTACATGGTGGTGCTATTGGTACAGATAAGAAAAGATGTGTTGTTTTGGTACCCATGTGTTTTCTTGCTACAAACATCGTAAATTTTGCTTTGTAGAAACACGAAATCATGCCAGAAACAGGGTAAGGCTCGAGGACAGTGCAGCAAAATTGACGACGTAACATGTCAGACATCGTCCTCTCTGCTGATGAAAAGAATGACGTTCGACTCGAACTACAAGTGTGTAGAATTTCCACTTTGCAATGGTTGTATTTTTTGCCTCGTGTGCTTTTTCTTTGAATTCGAGCGGCAGCCAGCGTTTCCGAACCTTAGCCCATCGTCGATGTTTGGGCGCCATGCACGCATGTTGTAAACACAGCGGCTGTGTGAACTCGAGCACCACTGACAGGTGCAAGTTAAGTTTCGAAATTAATTCTCATCACGTGGTAGCATTATTTACATTTCGACATCCACTATGAAGATACTGAGCCAGGGCCTTCCACAGCGACAGAGCCAGCTTCGGCACCTTCTGAAAACAATGAGGAGGACAAATGTGGCAAAAATAAAAATACTGCTCGGAGAGCTGGTAGCTTTGTGGCTCCAGGCACTAGTTTTCAGCCTACAGAAAGTGGCCTCAACACAGTATTAGAACCATGTGAGTACTTCTCCAGGTGTTTCAGCCAATAAATGTTCGAGGAATTTGCACGCTGCACAAATTTCTATGCTTAGCAAAGCAAAGGAGTCATTTTAAAAACAACGGCCAATGAAACGAAAACACTATTTCAAACGCTCATGATAATAAGCAGGCTAAAGTTTCGAAGAGTCAGGATGTATCGGTAGGTCACTACAAAGATTTCAAACGTATCAGAAGCCATGCCTGTCAACCGTTTTATCATGTTGCGGTCTGCATTTCATATCACAGAGCCAACCCCACCACCTTTGCCCATGGAAGGTGCAGCCGGTCTAGATGCTGTGAGGCGCAAGTGACAGGACCTACCACCAGTAGAACAAAACAGCATAGACAAGCAGATGATCGCTTTTACTGGTGACATTGCCGCAAAGCAGTTCGTGAAAAACAAGCCAAATCCGGAAGGCATCAAGGTGTTCATCAGATGGAGCTCTGATGGTGTCGCTCATGATTCTGAGGAGTAGCAGGGAAAAGACACCGGTACCTCTCAGGAGCAAAAGTACCTTGGTTTGGGGGTGCCATTGTAATGAGGTTGATTAAAAACCTCCGAAAGTTCAAGAATTTTAAATGCTGCTTTGACAACAACTTTACTTCTATTGGGTTCCTTTAAGCATTGAAGGCACTTGGAATTTGGGCCATTGGCACCATTAGGAAAAATAGACTTCAAAACTGACAAGCAACTAAAACAGAAAAGGCGAGGAAATTTCGATACAAAAGTGACGAAGGAAGATGTCACTGTTGTGTGCTAGCAGGAGAACGGTGTTGTCAACGTAGCAGCAACATTTGTGGGCACAGGGTAGCCTTCAAACATCAGATGACAAAGTGGTTCGTTAAAAAACTTGTAGACATAGAATGTCTTGAGCTGATTCAAAGATACAATGCCTGCATGGGCGGAGTCAACAAAATTGACTTTCGCAGTCTTTGTATCCAATTAGGCAAAAAACAAACAAGTGGCCTGTGCATGCAATTTTGCATTTCCTTTCATTTGACATCATAAACAGCTGGCGGGAGTACTTGCAGGATGTTAATGCCAGCTCTCTTGCACGTAGAAACGTGATAGACTTGCTGACTTTTCATAACAGCATTGGGCTCTCTCTGATCTCGTAGAAGCCTACAATGAGAAAGCGGGGCCTTTTATCTGCCACTGAGACCAGGGAGCCACTGAAAAAAGGGCATAATATGAAACCGCGACTGATTAATGCCATCCAGTAAGACAGCACTAACCACGAGCCGGCCCAATGCAGCAACTCGCACTTCTGCACAGCGGTGCAAAATGACAGTGTGCACTTCAAGAACCCACATATGATGCCGCAAGTGAAATGTTTTTCTTTGTCTGCGCATACGATGCCACAAATGCAACGTTTTTCTTTACCTGTCAGCAACAAATGATTGCTTTTTTTTTCATTTTCACAATAAATAAAAGCAAACAACATACAGAACGGGACAGGAGGTTCTGTCCAAAATAAATTACTAAAGGTGCATTACTTCCCAATGCAATCTTGTCTTTTTGTATTGACAGCGGCACAGCGTACACATATGTCTATGCAACTAAATATCCATTCAATGTTGTCTAAAATTTTTTTAATTGTTTTACATTTATCACTGATCACTGGGCTTCGCTTGGCCAAAAAAAAGTATCCATGCAATTTTAGCATTGCAACATTTATTTCGTGACTGAAGGGGAGCTTTTTTTTCATTTAGCCAATAAACAACTATAAGTCTGGCCACATTGTCGGCATTAAAGATGCGGGAGACGTTTTTCGGCGTGCACATGAGGGCGAAGGCGTGGCCAATATGTGTGACGTCATGAACTTTTTTTTGCTGTGAGCCGCGTTATATTTTTGTTTCCCTTCTTTTTTGTTTCTTCCTCGCGCACGCATGTGTTGCGTTTGTGCGCACCGGGCCTTTTTTTTTGCGAGTTGTATATTTTTGTTTTCTTTTTGTTTATTTTTTATTGCTCACGCGTGTGTGTGTGTGTGTTTTTTTGCTGCCAGTTACGTTATATTTTTGCTTCCCTTTTTGTTTTGTTTTGTGTCCTGAAGAGCAGCGCTTGCGGGCTTGTGTTCATTCGGTCGCAAGCGAGCGCTAGCTATGGCTGAGGAGCCGTTCGCGGCTTCTGCCGAACAACTTGGCGAGGAAGAACAACTTGTGCGGCGATACCTAAAAGAAGCAAGGAAAGCGGATCGGTGCTGGACCGGATACCTCAACAGCGAGGATGCGCTGAAGGAGTTTGAGCGAGACCTTGCGCGCACAAACGTATCGTTTCAGACAGAGTTGTCGACTGCCTTTGATGATTAGAAAAGTGAGTATGTTCAGTTTCCCAATTAATTGCCATCTGATCGTTTACATGAAGCAACTATATTATGTATCAGAGCTCCGGCCCCACAGCGCTAACTCTGAACTGTTCCGTTATTTTAGCTGGACGACTTCTGTTCAGCGCCAAGCAGAAAGGCTGCATACTTCCGATCGAGCTCGAGTGCCCATTCAGGATCCTCAGCAAGCGCACCAAAGGTTGTGTGTTCGGCCGAGAGCGTCACAATGTTCACTGCGAGAAACCTGTGGTATGTGCAGCTGTGTGTATGTTTTTCTTGCTCCATTTGTTCCCTTCTACTGTCCCTTGTTTACACTGGAACACGAGGTTAAAACCAAGGTGAAAAGCAAAAAAATAGTTTTGCTTCTACAACTCAGCGTGGATATAACCTGCTCGTTTGCATCTTTTTCAAGGCACAGGACAGTACTGCTGGTGACTGGGATTGTAAGACCTTCGCTAAAAAAAGAGGAAGGTCCAAGGCACAAAGAAAAAAGGATGTACTGCAAGGATGCGCATCAAAACAATTGAAATGTTTCCAGACTACAAAGTAAGCGTGCTAAAAAGTAATTATAGGTGGCTTGACAGCGTCAAGCTAAATTGAAGCATCACTAGTTTGTTCGCGTACAGAGCAACAATTGTCTACAGATTAAACAATAATTAACCAGACAGAACACAATGAAACCTTATGTCCACTTTGGTATCACGAACGAGAGCACACTTACTCAGTCATGGAACCACATAGGCAAATTGCACATAAAATGAAGTTTAGATATTAAGACTGTCGTCATTTACCATCATGGAATGACATAATTAAACCCATGAAATGAGAAGTCAGAGCTGCTTTCAAAAATTAGATCATTTCATCAATGTGGTCACTGCTAGGTTGTATTTCTGCTGTATCTGTTGCGATAAATACCAGACATTGTAGTTCGATACCATTGTAGGATACCACATGGTCTCGTCAGGGCCATAGTTCTACGCCTTTCTTCCCTGTTCCTTGTCCATCATATCCCATCCAGTGCAGTCTTACCCTTCTAGAAGAAATTGATGGTATCCTGGTTGTCAATTTTCAGTCACCGGTATTTTTAGGGGGTGGCAACATATGGGGACATACTTTTGAACAAATATTTGAAGCACCTGCTAGGGCTTTGTAAGACTGCAGTATTGAATGAATGAAATGAAGGGTTGGGTGACATTTGGGGGGTGGTTGTGCCACTCTGTATATTACAGTACTTTGTAAAATCAGGTTTTACACCATCTTCTCTTACTAGGGTAGGGCTCTTAATACGCTACAATCAATGGCTTATGGTGGAAGTCTGAAATGTGCTTGTAAGTTTGCATATTCTTAAAATCTCTTTCACCCACTTTTGCAAGTGCTCAGGTATATCTGTGTATATATGTCTCATCAACAACATGCCATTATGTGCGTAGATTTAAAGCTTTTCTTGATTTACATTGCAGATTGAGCTTCCTCCAGCGTGTTCTGCCTACAAGAGGAAAGTGGCCTCGAAAGCTACCCTGGCTTGTTTGGAGAGGGCGCTAAGGTCAGGAGATGGATCAGTCACACGTCAGGTGCGGGTGTACGTGAGTTTTTCGTCTATGAATCGCCACACTGCTCCCACGTTTGGAATGGCACTGGCCTACGGGCAGCCTATGAACCCCAAGGTGACAGCGAAGATCAACATGTTTGTTCAGCAGGGCACCAGTCAGTCAAGTGCAGAAATGCCTGCAGTTTTACGTCGAACATGTCCTGTTTGCTGGCAAGCCTAACCCCCCACCTTCATGCAGAGCTTTTTATCCAACTAGAGAAGACATACGGTCACACATACAGTCATGTATCCGCAAGGACAGATACAGTTCTGTGGACCAGGTCAATGCAGGCAGGTTGGTTGAGGAGCTACAAGAAAAGGACCCCGCGGGAAAATACTTTTTTCAGCCCTACAAAAACCAGAGACAGGACGAAACACTTGCACCAAAGATAAATGACGAGGACAACATACTTGAGGGCATGGCAAATAAATGCGAACAAACATTGATGTTTTGTATGCAAACTGCATTCATGAAGATGGCCATGGAGAAGTACTCGGGTGATGTCGTGTGCCTGAATGCAACGAACAAAACAACTGACTATTCACTTCCCCTGTTTTTTCTTGTGGTAAAAACACTAACAGGCTACGTGATTGTAGGCGTTTTCATTGTTCAGTTCGAAACGTCAGAGTGCATTTCAGCAGCACTCAAGATTTTCAGATCATGGTGCCCTAGTTTCAATCCAAAATATTGGATGATCGATTATTCACAAGCGGAAATGAATGCCATAAATTCAACTTTTCCAAGAGGCAAGATAGCACTGTGTGATTTTCACAGAGAGCAAACCAGGGACCGGTGGCTGCGGAAAAAAAAAATGGCACTGACCGAGATCAGGCATTGTTGTATTTGTGTCAGTTGGCCAGAGCACACACTGCCGAAGAATTCGCCGCAGCAGTCACACAAATGAAGGGCAGCGACCTGTGGGCTACCAGCCCTGCCTTTCAAAGCTACGTGGAAGGCCACTGGCTCCCTGTGAGTGCAATGTGGGCAACCTGATTCAGGCCTGGGCTATGCGTTACAACCAACAACAGCACTGAGGCCCAAAACAAAATGCTCAAGAAGCACTATCTCAAGTCGGAAAGTGGCCGACGCAGCTTGACTGGCCTCATCCAGACCCTCAGGACATTTCTATCAGACAGGGAGCAACACTTCCATAGAGAAAACTTGAAAGTTTCATCTGATTATAGGCATTATCATGATGCAGTGCCAGAGTACTTGCATAACCGACCACGTTGTGTGGTGCTTCACATCATGAGCAGGCTTGCTGCAGCTGGTGACATCGACCAGAAGTCTGTGACGCCAGGACCTTGCCAAGGCACTTTCCATGTGAAAAGTTCTAGCTCTGAGGAAGTTTCGCATTGTGTAGATTTTGCCAAACCAAGCTGCACCTGTCATGATTTTAGAAAGCACAATCTTCCATGCAAGCATTTTTGTGCCATCTTTTTGAGTGATAAGGACTTGGGTTTCGACAAGCTTCCCGAAGGGTATCGAAATGGACCTTTAATGGCTCTCGATGATCACGTCATGGCAGAAGGCCATGGGTCCGAGGAGCATGACACTGGTGATGCTAGCAATAATTACATAGAAACTGCAATTACCAGCCAGACTTTTGAAAGTGTGCCAGATTTGGAAAGGTCATCTTCTTCCAGTGTGGGCACAATCAAATCAAAAGTACTGAGGGAATTTGATAAAGCAAAAAATCTGGCTTACTACTGCACAGACAGCCAAAATTTTAGAGAATGTACTCGAAAAGCTGCAAGAATGCTCTACACAGCTGCAGTTGGGCACTCGAGCGAGTGAAGGTCTAAATTTGAGATGCTCACCAACAAAAGGTTGTTCAGGAACAAAGCGCAGACATAGCCACCATAAAGAACCTGATGATGTATCAGAACTGAAAAGATCTACTCCAGCAAGCAAAGAACACTGGAGATACAAGGGGCGCGTCGGTAGCAAAGCTGAGATGCTGCGAAAAACATACAACAAAGCTCCGTAAGGTGAACAATAATGTCTCCATTTGTTTTAAATTAATAGCCAAGTGGAATGAGGTCATGACTGCAGTGCTATGTACATTATTGCCTTGTATAATTTTTTAATTGCTGCAGCTGATTTCCCTGAGCAGTGTTTTCATGGAACAGTTAGATATTTTTGTTTTTGTTATTGCTTCATTTTTTCTTCCGTGCTTTATTTTTAGCCACACTGTTCAAGTTAGTTTTAGTCATTTCCATCTGTGTATTTTTAACTACTTGTGGTTTGTGAAACAAGTGATGTGACTGCGTGCGCCTTTGCCTATCCGACTGTTCTAATTTATCTCACTGGTACAACCTAAGTGTCTATCCTGCTTCAGAATATGATTGGCATATGTTCAAGTGACGGTGAGCGCTTGAAGTGCAGTTCACAGTGTTTCAAGTTAATTTCATTAGGCCCAGTGTTCTAGCCGGGACGACGACGATGAGCAAGTGTGGAAAACGTGGGAGTTGGAGGGGACGCAGGGGGAGCCGTAATACGAGAGGACAACGTCGTTTTTTTTGGACCCGCTCAAGCCTCGACCGCTTGGTAGCGACTGGTGAGTGTTCTTCGGCGACACTGCCAGCTGCAAGTTCACCGGATCCACTGTTACAACGCGTACTTGAAGAACTTTGCACCGAACCGGACCCCACATACGTTATCGGCGGGAACGTCAAGCAGGAATCGCCCTAACCGGTCGAGTGTGGTTCGAGAGCACGAGAACCTAGTTCAGAACCCGGACCATGCGCAGACGACGCCAGTCCTCGACAGGAGCTGTCGACTCATGCAGCTAAGCCTACTGCCATACTGAATCCGCCGCCGTCGCCGCCACTTCTGAGACCGCGCGTCGCTAGCGCGAGGCGAAACCCGGCTTCCACCGTTTTATGCATCCGCGAAGGACACCAGCCGACCACCACTTCTCAGTGGAACTACGATCAGAGCCTATAATATCTATCTATAAGAAAGGAGGAGTTTTTGTTAATAATTTACCTTGGCCTATCAATCGCTGCAGCATGCATTCTTCTAAAAGACATTGAAATATCCATGTAGTTATGTTGTGCTTCTGTGGAGATGTAATTCACTTCTGCCATGTGAATGTGTGATGTATTGTTATTACTAGTACTACTATTTCAGCCCAGTAAGATAGTGGTGCTCTTATGTTCAAATGCTTTGTATTTGGGATAAGCGTGACGCTCAGATGTGGTGTTGAACTGCGTAGACTGTTCACCATTGTCTAAGTCGGCTGGAATATTATACACACTTTTTGTCGGATAAAAATGAAATTATTGTAATTACCGAAGCCTTGATCAAAAAGTAGCCTCTTCTCAGCTTACACTGTTTGATCTACATTGTTGAATGTATTTAACCACCATTGTTACCTGCTATCATTTGTACAATTTGTTTTTAAATTATTTGTCTTGTATTTTTGTTCTAGTAATCAAATTCAGTGCGCAAATGTACGTTGTAAATCTGTATTTGTGCCTGAATAAAATGCCATGTGTTGTGTGATTTAGTTTCTTGTTTATGAAGTCAACAATTTGCAATGAGCTGCATTATGATGACTTTTTTCCTAAGATACCTTCAAAATTTTTATTAGATAGAATGAATTAAACATTAGACAGCTTCATTTTTACCAATGTTGGCGATAATATATATTACCTTAGAGTCCCTAAGTTGTAGAAACAAGAAGGTAACGGTAGATCACGTTATCATGAATACAAAAATTCCACTCACAGTAGCAACAGCCACTCAATAAGAAATTGTCAAAGCAATGAAAACAAGTACAAGTGCCTTATCCAATTGTTCTTGGAACAGCACCAATCGTGAATGATGAACATGGTGGGGCGGAGCTTGTCTGGGCATTTTTATGAACCAAACAGAAAGGCAAGTACCTTTAAATCTAAAATAAATGTATGCCAGAACTTCTGCATAGCGCTTGTTTAAAAGGGTGACAGTCGGCTCCAGCTCTTAAACAATGTTAACCAGACCAGATTCTGTCATTATAAATAGGGACAAGATTTGATTGTTTTTATTTTAATTATTGTCATACCAGTACTGTCGGAAGCTTCATGAGGGCACACAAAATTGTTACCATCTGCGTATATTCATATGCGATAACCATGGGCAAAATTGTCTGCAGCTGCTGTTGCGACCAGCTACACGACCTGTTGGGCAGCAATCTTTTATTCATGAGTGGTGGTCGCGCTGACCCGAGTATTCCGAAGGCGCATGCAGTCATTCATGTACAGGGACATTCACGGCCGTCCTCTTTAACTGCCCAGGTGCATATATGCTTTTAACAAGTATGGCTATTTATAAAAGAAAAAAAATACGTCGTCAGAATGTGTTTTCATGAAATCATTGCCCTTTTCCTACAACGAGCAATCAATAAATGCAGCAGAGGTCGCCACCTCCAAGGCACCACGAAGTCGCGCACGGCACCACGGCATACTTCGCACCTTCTGTTTCCGTTCCAGTGTAGCTACTTTACGTCATGTTAGCCAACGGAGTTGTTTCAGTTAGCATAGTCCACGGCGCATCCGCCGAACAAGCCTAGGCCTGGTGCGCACAAACGCAACGCGTGTGTGCACGAGGAAGAAACAAAAAAGAAGGGAAACAAAAATATAACGCGGCTCACAGCAAAAAAAAAAGTTCGTGACGTCACACACATTGGCCACGCCTTCGCCCTCATGTGCACGCCGAAAAACGTCTCCCTAAAGATGCTACGTCATGCAAGCGTGTCCCCACTCATGCCATGACGTCAGCGCCTAGCACATAAAAAGCGAGACACGCAAAATAAAATGTCTTGTTCTTGCTTGGTTACTGAGCCGTTCACACACGACAGAACAGTGGCAACGAGGCACCCACGGCAATGCTGCTCACTCTCACGATGACCAATGAGCCTGGTTGGGCGAGTTTGGGAAACCTTGAAACCATAGGCTTACGGCAAGTGCGGGTTGGTGTGCTGCGACTACTTCAACCACTAGGCACCGTTGTTTGGCTTAGCGTACAGTATCGAAGCTAACACTCAGGTAAACACGCCTGCTGGGGATGCCAAGGCATCCAGGCAGGCTACAGTTTGGAGATTCCCAAAGGGAATGTGGACGAAGGAAAACGCGTGCTTACCAGGTGCCGGCCAATAACGAGGCGGCTAGCGAAGGCGGAGGAAACATCAATGCTGTCATTACAGCAGCTCGCAGACGGCCTCGTGATTTGCTTTGAAGACAGCAGTTCGGATGAGGACGATCGCCAGATTTATGTGCACAGCTCAGAAGGATTTCGCTAGGTCCAGACATGCCAGAGAGAGAGAAAGAGTATAAGAGAGATCAGACATGTCAGCGATGTCCACTGAACTGATCAGCACCATTTGTTGACACGGCACATCAAGGGAGAAGTTGAATTCACAACTCGGATGTCTAGGGCGGGGTTTATGGACCGGCAGCTTTGTACACGTCACGCGTCACGTGTGTGGCCGGCGAGCACAGCGCATAAGAGGAGCGAGTGGTTGGCGTGGTGGCGCGATTAATTCACTCTCTGTTCTGTGGTTCACCGTTGAGTCCAGCCGTGTATTCGCGTGCGTTGGAACACTCGATGCGTTAACTCGATGCAATGAGCGAAGACTCACAGAAGCAATGAGCGACGTCACTGACGTTCAAGTGCCTATCCTTAGGAGGCACCTGCAGGAATTGAAACTTCAAGACAGTGTTTGGTCTGGGTACCTAACGACGGAAGCCGACGTCAAACAACTGGAAAGATCCCTCGCTGCTGCCAACGTAAAATTTTCTGTGCGTTCGTCTCGAAGGAAGCCAGGAGAGCAAACATCGGTGAAGGCGGTGGTGATACATACTGCTGTCACAGCTGTCACATCATAGAAATTCGGATTAATCACTGCTACGGTGTGATTTATTCTAATTTCACTTAATTTTCTTTCATCCTTATCTCACTTATGATATGAATGTAAAAAATATAAGACCTCATTGTCTCTTCTTTCTGACATCGTCTAGTCTGCACAGCGTGTGATTTACGAACGCGCCTAAATTCATGCCTTGTAAAGACTTCAGTTGTTTTTAAGCTTATCCAGAATTTCGATTGTGGGAGCGTTTTGAAGGTGGGGGGCTGTAAATCCCCAGGTAATAGAAGTATTACAGCCTGGAAGTCGTTTCATTGTCCGCAGCTCGGCTCACTGTGCTTGGGGATGGGGACAGTTTTCATCATGCTGCAGGAGTAAAGGAATTCGACACTTTTCTCTGAACAAAAGAAGTATCAATGTAATGCTAGATCAAAGGTCAAAGTACCGCCGTTGACTTGTGCGTGAAACTAGAATAACACTAACCATGCAGCGGATGTTCATAACGTGGTTTAATAGCTAGAAGCAGTGAAGTGCGGGGTGCTTCTCACAGTGTAGTGTTAAACAAAAGGAAGTGCGCGCTCATGTGTGTTTTTCTTCGCAGGGAACATTGTGTTTAACAGAACAAACAGCACAATAAATTCCAATTTATTTGGACCTAGTGCTCTTCCGGGTGACGGGAGACGCAACGAAGCAATGCATCTTTGGGGACGAAATCACAAGGAGTCTGATGCCCAGCACCAGGTATGTAGCTTGAAAAAAAAACTGAGAATATTGATATTTGGGTTTCCTGGTATTTCTTGGCTTTGACAGAAATTAATTGCCTTCGTAATCAGTCGTGAATATGTGGCTGTCAAGTGGAAGGTGAAAACTGGAAGCATGCTAATGAAGAAGAGTGCCAGCATGGCTTCTATGGTCCCACTGTTTAGTGTTCAACATAAGTAGGTGAACAAAAAATATAACTCAAACATAAGCCTTTGGACCTCTACTACCAAAACTTATTTTGTTTACCTTTTGCAGGATGAATCAGCTGCAGACTGGCAAGGCATCAAAAAAAAAAAAAGAGGCTGCAGCTACAGGGCACAAAAAAAGGCTGTAAAGCCACAATGCACTTGAAGTACTTAGAACTGCACCCGGAACAGAGGGTAGGTAATTATAGTTCGTTTTTTGTACAGTGTAAATGCACATTTCTATAAGCTGGCATGGTTATTTCTCTAACGTCCAGATGTGGCAGATCTGTATTTGAAGTTCAGAAACTTTTTCGTAGGTTGAGCTGCCCCAGCCCTGCAGTCAGATAAAGAAAAACAGCTTCAAGGCCAGCAAAGCGAAGGAACTGGATAAAACTCTTCAGTGTGAGCGCGATATTGCTTCTGAGAAAGGGTATATGTCGCGATTTTTTACTTCTGAGCACACACGAACCATGCATTTGGTGAAATTGAAGCATTTAGTCAAACTGTTGACAAAGATGATGTCTTGCGCATCCACGACCTTGTGAGAAAGGGCATCACATCTGTGTCTGACATAAATAAATGTTTCCGGTACTATGTCCACAATGTACTTTTTGCCGAAAAAGGAAAGCCAAATTGTAGTAGCAGAGCATACTTCCCAACTGATGCAGACATCAACAATAATGTGCAGGCTGCACTTAAGAAAGGCAGGTTCAGCACGATTGACCAAGATGATACGGCTGTTCTAATCGAGCAGCTTAGGACAGAGCAACCAAAGACACAGACGTTTTATCGGCCATATGCCGCAGGAGGCTGTGCAGAAGCTAGTGTCATCAATGACAATGTAGAGGAGATGGTGGCCGGTAGACACTTATTTTTTGTTTTCAAACAAAATTAATGAAAGAGATGTTTGCCAAATATGGTGCTTCCGTTGTCTGTCTAGATGCGACACATAAAACGAGTGACTATGCTCTACTGTTGTTTTTGCTGGTTGTGAAAACTCCAGTGGGGTGCAGGACGGTTGGAGTGTTTATTGTACAGTTTGAAACAGAAAATTGTATTGTAGAGGCCTTGAACATTTTTTAAGAATGGTCGTCTGGCATTTCTCCTCAGTACTTCAAGGTAGATTTCAGTCAAGCTGAAAGAAGTGCAATTCGAGAGGCATTTCCCAGCAGTCACATATCTTTAGGTGACTTTCACAGACTTCAAGCCTGGAATAGGTGGCTTCATCGAAAAGAGAATAATGTTGAACATCCAAGCGTCGTCCTGCATCTGATGAAGCAGATTTCCAACTCTCAAAGTGGAGAGAGCTTTGAAAAGGCTAAAGAGAATCTTCTCAGTTCTGTCTATTGGAAGAATGAGAAGCTTCAGAACTACTTTGAAACTGTGTGGCTGCCTGTCAAAGAGCTCTGGGTGGCCAACTACTGTCTAGGTTTTCATGTAGTTTTGAGCACCAACAATGGCATAGAGGCTCAAAATAAAGTGCTGAAAGCACAACACACTAAAAGTGCTAGTGGAAAACGATCACTGGCTTCTCTGAAAGTGTTCTTGTGTTTAGCTATCTACCTCAGAATGAAAAAAGACAGTGGAATGAAAATGTTCTCACATATCTACATGGCAGGCCCCACAATTTTGTCAAGCACATGTTGAGACAGCATATGAATACAGTTGAATATACCCTTGACGACATAGAGGAGCTCGGCGTTAAAAGTACATTTGCTGTCAGCACTGAAAAGAACACTGAGGAAAAACACACAGTTGATTTCAACACCCCATCGTGCACTTGCTTTGATTTTGCAAAGAGCAAATATCCGTGCAAGCACTTCTGTGCTGTTTTTGACCACATTGAAGGGTGGTCCTTTCTTTCCTTGCCGCAAAGGTACCTTGAGGGGCCACAGGTGACATTGCACTCTTCAGATAAGAACCCACATAATAAACATAGCGAAAATGACGTCCTCTCTGCGGAAGTGCTTTCCGAGCCTGTAATTACATAAAGAAGTGTAACGCATGCAAGTGTCTCGACACTGCGTAAGGAAATTATTGCACAGTGGGAAAAATGTCACTCAGTTCATTACTGTGATGATGTTCAAGCATTGCGTAGTGCAAAGAGTTTCCTTGAGTCTAGTTTTAGTGTTATGGCAAAGGCTGTGCCACTGTCTTCTGGCCTGCAAGTTAGGGGCTCCTCAACAAAAGGTTGTTCATCCTTAAAGCCTCTGCCAAAGCGAAGACGGCATTGCTAATTTCTGAGAAGGTAGCTGGAGCCAAGATTGTTGGATTCAATAGAATGGCGAAAAAAGTCAGAATTTTCAAAGGTATTCATGTCCAAGTGCTCTTGTACCACAAATGTCGCCACAAATAAGATGCTTTTGTTTGTATACACATAGGACTTTTCTAGCATTTTTAGTTTACTGCACTTGTGCTATCTCTGTCCTTGGTTTCGCAATATTCCTTGAGTGCCATAAAATTTCGTGACTTCTATAAGTATTAATGGCCACATGTTCATGTATTTCTATTAAATGTGCCTGCATCATTGTTTCCATAATGCAGTGCAATAACTAACAAAGTATTATGACGTCTGGCTTGAGACAAGCGTTTATTCAGCCCAAGGGCTCAGCAACGAACAGGCAGTCTCAGACTGAGCGTGCACACACACGATGATGATTGTGGTGACACCCAGTGAAGATGAGGACAGAGACCCAGGCGGATGATGATGATTATGATAATGCATATATGAAAAGAAGCGCATGAGGAATGCAGAGACCCAGGCAAATGATGATGATTATGATAATGCATATATGAAAAGAAGCGCATGACGAATGCCCACACTAATTTCCCCCACATCAAAACGGCCAACCTGGCCATAGAAAGTCAATGTGACAGAGAATGTCGCCTGAAAGGGTTCATGCGGGACACATGCACGATCTCTGTGTTGCGGTGACCGCGGTCTGTTGGAAGGACAAGTGGGGTCACACGATGATTAACGGGCGAAGTCTGCTCGATAACTATGTAAGGCCCAATGAAGCGTGGCTGAAACTTTTCACACAGACTAGGTGTACGAATAGGTGTGAATAGGAGCACCTCGTCACCAGGTCGGAAGAATACAAGGCGATGAGATGCGTCATAAATGGCTTTTTGATCTTGCTGTCCAGCTTCCGTGTTGATGCGTGCACGATCGCGACACCGGGCTAGTCTTGAAATGTATTCCTCGCTGGTAGACGGAGACGAGTTGACGTCAGTGTTGAAAAAGGAAACATCGAGGAAGAAAGTAGGGGAACATCCATAAACGAGGTAGAACGGCGAATATCCGGTGGTGCGCTGAACGGCCATGTTGTAGAAAAGGTGAGGAATGGCAGAAGAGTATCCCAGTTTTTGTGGTCTGGACTGATGTAGACGGCAATCATATCAGCAAGAGTACGGTGAAACCTCTCGGTGAGACTGTTGGTTTGAGGGTGGTAGCTGGAAGCTGTCTTGTGTGTTATTCCAGAGGCACGCAATACATCATTTAGCATTTTGACAAGAACACCCTTCCACGATCACTCAACAATATACGAGGGGCGCCATGGCGCAGAATGATGGCGTGCAGAACGAAGTTGGCAACTTCCGACGCAGAGGCAGTTGATACAGACGTTGTCTCCGCGTAGCGTGTCTAGTGGTCTACTGCAGTCACTATCCATCATTTGCCAGTAGATGTGACGGGAAGAGGGCCGTAAAAGTCGATACCTACATCAAATGGCGTTGTGGGACACGGAATCGGCTGCAGAGGCCCAGCCGGTGCAGTTGTCTGGATTTTACTACGCAAGCACAGGACACAGGAACCGACGTAGCGCGCAATGCTAGTAGAAATACCAGGCCAGTAGAAGCCAGTAGAAGCCTGGTAAGTAGAAGGATACGGTCGAAAGTTTTTTGAATACCAAGATGTCCGGCAGTCAAGTCGTCGTGGAAGGCTTTAAGCACTTCAAGTCGAAGAGAGCGTGGTAGCACGGGAACCCAGCGTTGACCATCTGGGTAGTAGATGTGACGGTACAGAACTACATTCTCCAGCTTAAATCGCAAGAGTTGATGACGATGTCGCGCGTTAGGTGAATGGGAAGCTCCTGAGAACTGGTCCATGATACGCCTACAGTACGGATCAGACAACTGGCAGGAGTGAAATGTGCGCTTGTCATCCGAGAATAGCTGGTCTATTGAGGCGAGCGCAGGCGCTGCAGTAGAAGTGATGGCCGAACTTTGACCCATGCTGAGCTGGGTATTTGGTAGCGCGCAGAGGGAAAGGGCGTCGGCGTCTTGGTGGTTTCTACCTGACTTGTCAGTGATATCGAAGTCATACTCCTGTAAACGTAGAATCCACCGACCCAAGCGTCCAGACAAGTTCTTCAACGTGGAAAGCCAGCATAGGGTGTGGTGGTCAGTAACGATCGTGAAATGACGGCCGTGGAGGTAGGGACGGAACTTTTGCACAGCCCAGACCACAGCCAAGCACTCCTGCTCAGTTATGATATAGTTCTTCTCAGTCGCAGTCAATACTCTGCTGGCATACACAACTACTCTCTCTTGTGAAGAGGTGTCGCGTTGGAACAGAACGACACCTATACCGCAGCCGCTAGCGTCCGTATGTAGGATGGTCGGTGCGGCCTCATCAAAGTGGCGCCGTACAGGTTCGGACGTCAGGGCACACTTTCACAGGTCGAATGCCATTTGACATTCTCCCGACCACAGAAAGGGCACGTCGGAAGCAAGAAGCTGGCGCAGTGGAGCCGCTATTGATGCGAAGTTTCATATAAAACGGCGAAAATAGGAGGCGAGACCAAGAAAACTTCGCAACTCCTTCGGCCTTTCGGGGCGCGGAAAGTGAAGCGCCACAGCAATTTTGTCCTGATCCGGCCAAATTCAGTCTTTGCTCACGACGTGGCCCGAATCCTTGATAGCTTTTGTGGCGAAACGGCATTTTTTCGAGTTGAGTTGGAGACCAGCGGTTGCAAGGCACGTCAGAACGTCATCCAAACGTTGCAGGTGCTGAGGAAACGTTGACGAAAAAATGACGATGTCGTCCAAGTAGCAGAGACAGGTCTTCCATTTAAGGCCGCGCAGCACGGTATCGATAATGCGCTCAAATGTAGCGGTTGCGTTGCACAGCCCGAAAGGCATAACGTTGAATTCGTATAGCCCGTCGGGGGTTGCGAATGCCGTTTTCTCTTTATCCTCTTCGTACATAGGAATTTGCCAGTATCCGGAACGCAGGTCGAGGCAGGAAAAGTATTTTGCACCTTGTAGAGAATCAAGGGCGTCGTCAATGCGAGGCATTGGGTACAGATCCTTGCGAGTGATCTTGTTGAGCGCCATGTAATCGACGCAAAAGCACACGTAGCCATCCTTCTTGCGAACCAGAACCACAGGCGACGACCAAGGGCTAGATGAAGGGCGAATTACCTCTCGTTTGAGCATGTCAGCTACGTTCTCTTCGATGATTTTTCTCTCAGCAGGAGACACGAGGTAGGGCCGGCGGCGTACAACAGACCTTTCGACTATGTGGATTCAATGCGTTATAGTAGTTGCGCGGCTCAACGTCGAGGAGTAAACGTCGAGGAGTAAACGTCGAAGGAACTTGCGTGGTTCTTTAACAAAGCAAGTAGCTGTTGCGTCTGTGAAAGTGTCCAGTTGTCGCTAATGCCTGCAATAGAGGCGGAAGAAGAAGCAGGCTCACTCCTAGGGCTGTCGTTGGAGGAGACGGCATGAAGTGGCACGACGCACGCAGGCTCGGGATCCGTCACGCTGGCCACCGTGGTGTTCTGTTGTTCTGGGAAAGTAGAATTTTTTCAGATGTTGTATTCACAGCAGTGACAAGTGCGGAATCATTAGGAAACCTCACTACACCGGAAGCGAGAATGATGCCTTTACCGACGCAACTAAATGATGGTGAGACCAAGACGTTGGCTTGGTCGATGTCCTTGGAGGTAATAGCTACAATCCGCTCTTGACCTGGTGGTAATTCGGTATCTTCCACAGCTGTCAAATGAAGTGGCCTCTGGGGGTCGTCCTTGAGCGTGCAGTCCGTGTCGGTGAAGTGGACGTCGCGTTGGCCACAGCATGTAGCCGCGGAGGCAGAAGAAAATCCCACCCTAAAATTAATTGGTGAGAGCAGTCAGTCAGGACGGCGAACTGAATGTGGTGTCGGATACCACCAATAAAAACACGGGCTGTACAGAAAGCGGAAGGGCGAATGGTATACCCCTAAGCAGCAACCAACGTGGGTCCACCATAAGGGGTCATCACTTTTTTTCAGGCGTTGGCCTAAATTGACGCGCATAACAGAAAATGCCGCACCCGTGTCCACCAGAGCATCCACATACACTCCTTCCACTACCACCAAAATCGTGTTGCACGGACCTGATGGAGGAATATCAGTCATAATTCGGGATGCAGTTTTTCCCCCAGAAACTGCATTACTCATTTTCCCGAATGACTGTTAGTGACGAATGAGGCAGGCCAAAGTGGGGAGGAGGAGCGGCGAAAATGTGATGGTGAACGGCGTCTGGAGGCTGTTCCGAGGTGCACTCGATGCGGGCGGAGAGGGAGACCGGAGTGGAGGTGATGAATGGCGTTGAGCTTGTCAGTACACACCTCGTTCACGCATGTCATAACCGCGACGTTCGTCTTGCTGGCACTTGCGGCAGGAACGAGAAATGTGGCCTCGATACCCACAGTAATACCAGACAGGGCGGGACGAGCGCCAGGGTGGGGAGTAGAAGGCGTTAGGGGCACTTGAAGATAGTGCGCTCAGGTGGGCCGAAGAAGGGTCAGGTGGCATCGAACAGTAGTTGTCCGGGGGAGCGGCAGCAACCAACGCTTAAGATGGTTGTGGCGATGTCAAGTGTACGTTGCTCGGAGGCACAGCAGCAACTTCAGCGTAGGTTGATATGTTGCGAGAAACAGGTGGTTGTACGAGATCAGGGCCGGTCATGGATGTAAGTTCATCCCTGATGAGGTCACGCAAAGGAACTCCCGAAGACTGCTTTGAACACGGTGAAGAAGGTGTGCAGCCCATAGACCGCAATTCTTCTCGTATAGCGTCCCGGATGAGGTCACGCAGATGGCCTTGGGACGTGGAGTGGTGGTCGCCAATGTCCGTTTGGAGTCGAACGGAGTTGAGCGAATCAAGGCGCTGGCATGTCGCGACGACGTCAGCGATGGTAGCCAGCTTTTGCGCAGCGAGGGCATTAAAAGCAACCGGTCCAATGCCTTTCAAGATGTGACGTACTTTGTCCGATTCTGGCATAGATGAATTGACACGCAGGCACAGTGAAAGGACATCCTCAATGTAGGAAGTGTAAGATTCGCCGGGATGTTGTCGGCGAGTATCGAGGGTCATCTTCGCGGCGGCGGAACGAATGTCCGGTGTCCCAAAAACATGTTGCAGCTGGTGCTGGAAGGTCGCCCAGTCGGGTAAGTCAATGACATGGTTGAAATACCATGTCTTCGCCACACCGGTCAGGTAGAAAGAGACGTAACGGAGCTTGGCGCAATCGTTCCAGTGATTAGCAACACTCACGCGGCTGTACTCATCGAGCCAGTCTTCCATGTCTTCCCCGCGAAGACCGGCAAAGAGAGGGGGATCACGCTGGTGGCTGTGTACGTAAACAGGAGGCACGGCAGAAGACGGCGGGGGAGAGATGGCAGCAGCGATGGTAGCAGCGCCAGCAGGCTCGTTCTGTGTCATGCTGCCAGACAGTGGGGGCAATCGGCGGCATGAACGCAGCTCCAGGGAGTCGAGCGAAGTGGGAGAGGACCGAGGACTGAAAATCCACCTCCACCATGTATGACGACTGGGTTGAGACAGCGTTTATTCAGCCCAAGGGCTCAGCAACGAACGGGCAGTCTCAGACCGAGCGTGCACACACATGATGATGATTGTGGTGACACCCAGTGAAGATGAGGACAGAGACCCAGGCGGATGATGATGATTATGATAATGCATATATGAAAAGAAGCGCATGACGAATGCCCACAGTATATTTGTTCGTGTGCGTGTAGACATTATTTTTTTTCCCCTTCTTGTCCTTGTCAGTTTATTGCACTTGAACAATTGCTCTTCTTTATTTCAGAATATTGATTCAGTGCAATATATTATGTATATGGTATATTGTTAAGCTCTCCTTGGAGAATGTTATTCCAATGCAATATTTTATGTATTTGGTTTTTTTCTTGCTTTATTGGTAAGCTCTCCTTTGTTCGAGAATATTGTTCCAGTCCAATGATTTATGTATTTGGTTTATTGTTAAATGGCCTTATTGTGTGAATAGTTTTATCGAGCTCAGTCAACTTTATCCTGAACATACAGCACACTTGGAAACTTCATGACAAGAAATAGAATATGTATTTATTTATTTATTTATTTATTTATTATACCCTCAGGGTTTTCACATTACAGAGGGGAGGGGCATGTAACATGTAAAAATGGGAAAAAACACTTGATAAATATATACAAGAACAAAATTTCAATAATTGGCAGGATAATACAGAATTACGTTATATATGAACTACGTTAACAAAGACAACGTATCAGTAACGATAATGCAGGTAGTACATGTTCAAGCACTAAGCAAAGAACAACAAACACTCTCAAAACAACAAAAAAACAAAAAGGACATGACACACATAAACACATACACATACATACATACATATATACACATATATAACACAATGCAGTGTAGCGGAAGCTGCTCAGCACCACCGCATTCTTTTCTATCCCGTCTGCAGCCGGCCGTCGACAGCACGCCTACTCACGGCGCCAGCGCCTCCCCCTCCGTGTTCGGGGAACAACGTGTTGTCGGGGCCGGCTCCAGGGATTAGCACCGGCGGCATGCTACGTCTGCTCGCTCGGGGGCCCCCTTTTCCTCTTTCTTGTAGAAGAACGCGGGGGTGCCTCCTTCTCTCCCTCGTCGAGGGGAACTCTCGTCACTCGCACGGAGTTGAAATAGACAGTCTTGCCCTGCAACTCCAAACCAGCTTCACGTCTCCTTTCTCGCTGCCTCCGGCAGCCGACATTCCCGGCCGCTACAGCAGAAATCAAGTAGCGCCAAACAGGTTTTGTAAAAAAACCATGAAACGTGATGTGTTGGTAATTGCGGTAGCTGATCGTGGGAGCAGATTCCATTGAGATGTAGTTCTCGGAATGAAAGCGTGCAAATGGGTTGTGGTTCTGCATTGAGGAACATAAACTTTTTGTGGATGATCGATTCTGGGTGATATGAATGAGGGGGGTTTAACTAAATGTTCGCGAAGGCTATTATTATTATAATAAAGCTTATGAAAGAGACTTGGCCGGGCTATTTTACGCCGAATGGCGAGTTCAGGAAGGTTGAGCTGAGATTTCATTAGTGTAACACTGGCCGTGCGGGTATAATTGGACAAGATAAAGCGAACTGAACGATTCTGGACTGCTTCCAACTCATGTGTTAGTGTAGTGCCACCAGGATCCCAGATGGATGATGCGTATTCAAGCGATGGACGAATGTAGGTACTGTAAAGAAGCTTCTTAAGGGATGAAGGTGGCATGTAGAAGTTTCTCCGAAAATACCCGAGTTTACGGTTAGCTTTCGCAATGATGTACTTCAGATGATAATTCCATGTCAGGTTATTTGAAATATGAACACCTAGATATTTGTAAGATGAAAGTCTCGAGGTAGGTATGGTTAAGATGATACTGTGGACAAACAAGTGAAGTGCGGCACACACGCATTGCTTTGCATTTAGAAATGTTTAGTTCCATGTTCCTTAATTGGCACCAGGTAAATATGTTATTTAGATCCGCCTCAAGCGAGGTAACATCGTCTTCGTCACTTATTTTTCAATAAATTACGCAATCATCAGCGAATAGGCATACCTTTGATGAGACGCTAGTTGGCAAGTCATTCATGAAAATTAAAACAGCAAGGGTCCCAACACAGAGCCTTGAGGAACGCCAGAGAGCACCGGTTGGGCGGCGGAGCAAACATTGTTAGCAGAAACAAATTGTGTTCGGTTAAAAGAAAGGCTCGAATCCAGTGAAGCACGTTAGGATCTAGATTTAAATGTTTCAGCCTAAGAAGTAGTAGCTCATGACTAACCTTGTCAAACGCCTTCGAATAATCTAAAAAAATACAGTCAATGGTAAATCCAGAGACGAGTAGGACATGCAGGTCGTTAGTAAAAACTAAGAGCTGCGTGTCACAGGAGAAGTTTTTACGGAAGCCATGCTGGGAGGGTGTGAAAAACTGGTTAGACTCGAGAAAGTTAACAAGGTGAGTGAAAATGATATGCTCAAGTATTTTGCACGGGACAGATGTGAGCGATATCGGACAGAAATTTAATGGATTGTGTATCACCCCTGATTTGTGAACTGGCACTATCTTACCAACCAGCCAGTCTTCCCGAAGGCTAGAGTGCTGCAAGGACTGTGAAAAATGCATCACAAGATAATAAAGCAGTATTCAACGGTGTTTTTAAGGAATTTAGTATTGATTCCATCAACTCCACATGATGACGAGGTTTTAAGGTTTTTATTGGCCCCGCAAAGTGATTTGGTTGTTGATGGTCACCTGGTGTGAGAAAGCTTTTATGAATGTCTCGTTTAGTAGAGATGCGCACTCAACGTCGGGCATGGGATGCCCATCAGCCGTCAGCAAGGCTATAGCGCGATTCTCGCTGCCACGAACGAAATTCCAAAACTGTCTAGGGTTATTTTTCAGCATAGTGTGTAGAGTTTCACTGAAAAAGGAAAACTTTGCATGTTTTAGTGCAAATAAATAAGTTGGAGCAGCAGATTTATAAGTTGACTAACGTCGATCAGACGGGGATTTGGTAGCAGCACGATAAAACCTTTTCTTACGGTTAGAAAGACGGTTAACGTATCTGTTGTACCATGGAGCACCGGTATTACAGAACACTTTTTTGATGGGGATATATTTAACAGTTAGCTTGGATACTTTAGCCTTGAATAGGTCCCAGTTGCTCTGCACCGATCTGTCGGTGTAGTTGGGTAAGAACTTATCTAAAAAAGTGCCCAAATCAATGTTTATTGAGTCAAAATCAGCCTTTTTGTAATCGCATATTGTTTTAGGCTGTTTACGCATGCGTGAGAATGGTGGTAAGATATACGCTTGAATAATTTTGTGATCACTGATACCAGGAATATTGGTCACAGAAGATACGATATCTGTTTCTGATGTCAAAATAAGGTCGAGAATGGATGATGTAGTATTCGTAACGAGAGTTGGAAAATTAACAAGTTGCGTAAGGCTAAAATCAGAACAGATGCAAATGAAATTCTGTGCTTCAGCTGATTTAGGCAACGAATATGAGTACGAATTAGACCACACAATATTAAAAAATTGAAATCGCCGAGTAGAATTACAGCTGCGCGGGGAAACAAAACTTTCAGGTGACTCAGACAATCATGCAAGTCGTCGCAAAAACTTGAACAACCGGATGGTGGGCGGTAACATACGCCAATGACAACTTTTTTAAAAGCCACGCTGAGAACACACCAAGTTGCCTCTAATACCGAATCCATTGCAACAGCGTAGCTTTCAATTCTCTCATTCACTGCAAAAAGAACACCACCGCCACAGCTATCATGTCTGTCACAACGATATATTTTGTTTGTTTTTTTCGCAGCACAGCAATTCTTCGTTCCCAATTTTGTCGGAAAGCAACGTTTCAGTTAACGCAATAATATCGGCGTCAGAATCATTAATTCCTACACAAATTTCATCCTTCTTGGACAGGAGGCTGCGAACGTTGGTAAAAAGCATGACCAGATTTCTGGGGTTATCGCAAGTGACCTCGTTCCCTGCTTTTTCCTAGGTCCCCAAGGAAGCAAATAATCGACGACCCGAACGAAGTTGCCGCGAAAACAAGTTTGCGACACTAGCGGTATTAGTTACGGATCTGGATGGTCCAATTTCCTGCACATTATCAGTAATGTAATCATAGCTGTAGCACTTTTCGTTAGCAAAAAGTTTGTTGTAACGCAGGTGAAAAGGACAATGAAGCTCTTTGGCGAAGTTGGTCAGCTTCACTCTGGCACGGTGTTATGGTCGGAAGGAAGGTCGCTGGAGGATACGAAAAACAAAACAGGTTTATGGCACTATTTACACATATTTACAGCAAAGAAAGCTTAGGGGTTTCCCAAACCACGAGCGTGGTGGTTGAACGTTATATGGTTCAGAGCGACGTCCAGCACTCTGCGGCGTCGTTATAAGGCCTGTCGGGCTCCTCCTCTCCGAGTGGAACACCAATCACACACACACACACAACAGGTGAGGGGGACGAGCATGCACGGTCCACGTGAACATCCAATATTGAGTTGTGAACACTGCACTGCAAGATGGGGCCAGCAGGGCTCTTCCTCGTCGTGTGTGCGCCGCTAGTCGAGAGTTCCCACGATCCTGACAGCATACATCAAAGGGTCCGCCGATTTGTTCGCTAAATTAGCGGGGCGATTTGCGGCGGCCACCACGGTCTCTTCCAAGGAAGATGCTGTCTTTGTTGTCCTCTCTAGAACTGTTTACGATGTCGTGGCGACACGACGTCTCATCCTCCGGCGAGCAGGGACAATGCCTGGCGGGCATAGGCAGTCGGCCGGTCGGCTACTTGATTGAGGATTAAAAGAGCGCCGCTCCCCCGTCAGCTCTGGCGCCGGTCACGCCGGCTTCCCTGTCGCCCGATAAGTCGCCGAGGGCATCAGTCACCGCTTCTGCTCGAAGAGACGACAAAAGGGTCCGTAGTTGAAAGTCAGGAACTCGCCTTCGCTTGTCACATGGTCTGGGTAATTACTCAAATCTTCGACAGCGCCTGGCAGACTGGGTGCCGAAGAGATTGAGAGCCTCTCCAGTGGACCGGCTTACGCACAATGGCGTCTGCCCAGACGAATTTCCAGGCCAAACTTAACAACGGCGAGTATTGACAAAAAAATCTGTATCTCATCGTCTCATCGTTTACCTCATCGGAGCTGGCCATTTGAAAGGAAGGATTTTTCACGTGCCGCAGCAAGATCGACATCGACCGGGACATCAGCGACATCAGTGCCTCCTTTGAAACTGTGTCACATGCATACCTCCGGCAGTGGGCATGGAAGCATCGGCAGAGGCATGTACTAATTCGTGCTTCCCTATGTTTTTCAGGTGAGCTATTTTAACAGACTACCATGTAAGAGCTTTCAATCTGACAACCTTTGTATTGCGGTGCTTTCATGCCCAGAAGCCCTCTTAGTGCCTTTTTGTGAACTGCTGTTGTTAATATGTGGTGATATTGAACAGAACCCGGGGCCCAAAGATGATCAACTTACTGAACATATGTATGCAGGAGAACTTACTCCTACATATGTATGCAGGAGAATGTGTGTCATGTAAATAAATGTCAGTTATGCTGCAATTATGCTGTCTTTTTATTTGTTTGCGAAACACAGCAATTGGCCGCATTGGTGATGACGTCAATTCTATTCAGCACTTGCCCGGCACAAATGTCAGCAATTTCTCTATTATACCATCCTTCCCATTTAACTACTTTCACATCCGGCAAAACAAAGGTGTGATTCGTTTATTCTTTCAACTTTTAGTCCCCATAAGAACACAGACTGGTGCAAGAGAGAAGTATGTGGGAATACCCCAGTTGAAAGCAGCGAGCAATGTAGCAGGCGCTATGCTTCAAGAAGCCCATCTGAGATTTTTTTTTATGTAGAGGTGCATTGAGAGGTTAAAACGTAGTTTTCATGCTATATAGATTGCTGCACATAAGAACCCAAGGACAAGCATTAAATTCCCGGCCGCAGCGGCCACTTTTCTGATGGAGGCCAAAAGTAAAAATGCCAGTGTGTTCGAGATTTCGGCGCACGATGACGACCTCCAGTTAGGCAAAATTAATCCGGAGCCCTCCACTACAGTGCACGCCTCATAACATGTGTAGTTTCGGCGTGTTAAACCCCATAATCAAGCAATTACTGCGCATAGCCAATGAGTGCAGCAATCAGCAGAAGGCTTCACCACCTGTTCAATCAAATTCTGAAAATAGAACCCCATTTTGCAAGATTGCAGCACTGTTTTGCAATGCCTTTTCTGCCTAGTGCAAGTATAAAACAGTCTACAGCAGCATTAACCATAGAAAATACATCAAGAGCAATGCCAACAAACTATAATTTCGAATGACATCTTCGCTTTTGATATTTTGCTAATCTCCTTCAATTCTATTTAGTTTTAGTCAAGCCATTTTGTTTGTTTCCACTGCTACGGCTGGGTGAGTTTTTCGGCTTCGGCAAAATAAATAATCAATACTCCAAAATCTGCACCGACGAGAACCAGTTGTTGATAGAGACAGTCGAGCGTGAAAACTTGCTGAACACCAAGCTCCCCTTATCCTTAGATGTGGTTCCTTCACATTGATCGCAGAGACCTTTACGATAGACCATAATTGGCAAAAAGGCAATGCGATGAATTCCACACCATGTCAGACGCAGGATGACGCATGGATCCTGTGCAATTTTTCCACAGAACAGGGGTTATTCGCTGTGGTTTGCACAGAGCCGCCTAGTCCGACAAAAACAGAAAAAAAAAGTACTGCTGCACACGTGGCGCAGCCACGTGTGCAGCAGTACTTTTTTTTTTCGTGTGCAGCAGTCTAGGGCGGTGCACAAGCCCCGCCCTAGACGTTCCAGTTGTGAATTTCAACATATACCACAGGTACACAGCATGCCCCCAGTTTGTGCGCATTGTATGGCATCGCCTCGGCTGCCGAGCTGTGTTGTTTACAAAATAAGGGACTCCTTCCTTTTTGAGGAGCACACTGGATGGATTCAAGTACCCCGTATATTAAATCGAACTGTGCTGAAATTGACTGGTTGGATACAAGGATTCCAACCGACCCCCTTTGCTGAACAGCGAATCTAATAAACACTTTTAACTATGAAGGGTATATGTGTATATTATCTGTATCACGAAAATTACTTGCAACCAATATAACGGCGCACTCAACAAGAGTACGTACGTGTCAGCAATCAGCTCAGGTGAAAGAACATGAGCTGAACTTGTTTTCTCTTTTAACAGTACTGAACATCCTTTTATTTGTAAACACAAATCTGCAAATACGTTGTCACACAGCAATTTGCAAGCATCATGCAGAAGTGACATTAAAACATAGCATGCCTTTAGAGGTTAAAAAGCCATTCTCACAATGCTCCTGTGTATCTGACATTACCTCTTCCTTTTGTCAGTTTTGCTGCATGAGTATTTCTTGTACTTTGCCATGTACCGCTTAATATTTTATTCTTATGATATCTCCTCTAGTACCATGTCCATCTCCAAACACCTCAGATAAAGGGATTTAATTATAGCTACCCCAACTTGCAAAACTTATTCAATTGACTTGGCATTTGAAGCTATAAAAAAGCTTTCTGCGTCATCACATGTTTATACTTTGGTCTTGGACTTACTGAGGTTTTAATAACAAACGTCAATGAAAGCTCTTTCAAGCAATGAGTGCATGCTTTAGTTTTGAAGCTGAATTTTCTAGTTCATAAATGGAAAACACACAGGAAAACAACATTTCTAATAGGCACAGCATGGCCCTTAAATGCCTTCAATATAGAGCAAAAAGAGCCTTGAATGCTGCCCTGAAGTCAACCTGAATGCATACTAAACCCTTCCCAGTAACCTCGGGAGTCCCACAAGGGTGTTCTCAGTCCTCTTATTCCTAATATATATTGATGACCTACCATCGCATGCTTTCTGTAACATTCGCATGTTCGCTGATGATTGCATAATCTACCATGCTATTACTAACCACTATGGCCATTCCATTCTTTAGAGTGACCTTAACAATATACTGAGCTGGTGTAATGTCTGGCTAATGATTCGCAACCCTACTAAATGTAAACTTGTGTCCTTGTCGTCGCAATCCCTCTCACTTCCACAACTGCATTTCAAATTCATCCATAGAGTTAGTAGACACACAAATATCTAGAAATCACCCTTTCTTCTAATTTATCATAACGCACCTATAGTACTAACATAATTTCAGCATCAAACAAAACGGTCGGTTTTCTAGAACGCCCCCTCCGACTCACCCCACTTCATGATGTTAAATTACTCGCATATAAATCCCTAATAAGACCAAAACTAAAATATGCATCTGCCGTCTGGAGCTCGCATCAAGCATATCTAATCACTGCATTGGAAGCAGTGCAAAACAAGGCCACTCGGTTCATTCATTCTTCATAATCATATGACATCAGCATTTCACCCTTGAAAGCTGCATTGCCAGTCTTACCCTTTATCATAAGTTCTTTTATTCACTTCTCAATCAAGGACCGTATATCACAGCTGCATTACACATTTCCCACCACACCAGTCATCCACTTCAAGTTGCCCACCCACCATCGCATGCCACATTTTCTGCTTCATAATTCCACAGAGCAGCTTCAGACTGGAACGGCCTACCCTATGACATCATCAACATGGCCTTATCATCTGCTTTTAAAGAACGCATCACTGATCATATGCAATGTTATTGAATCATCACTGTTAGATTTTTCTTTTTTTTAATCCCACCCCTTATGAAACATCCCATGAGTGGGGGCCCTTAAGGAAATAAAACTGAACTAAACAAACAAATCAATTTTTCTTGTTGTGGGGCCGAACAAATGGGTTGGATTGGAACCTATCGATGTTTATTTGAGGTCCTCAGGTCATGCCATACGAGCCTAGAGGAAGCAGAGCACTTCTAACCCTTAAAGAAAGGAATTGCTAACCATTGCTTCAGCAATACTGTTTGGAAGTCTTGTGGTCACTTGTTAAAACAGCAGCTGTGTTGACCACGCTTTCTCGTCTGATGATCACTAAGCTCCCTGATCATGTCCTGGTTTCGGTGGCCAAAAAAAAAGCTTATGACCATTAAGCAGAGACGTGAAGCACCAGCAAACTGTGCGGCCAGTGACACAAAGCGTGTGGCCATGCTTCTCTATCTGCATAAGATTTCTCACAATATCAAAAAGATGGGTGACACCGTTGACATGAAGGTTGTTTTTTCTGCCCCAGAAAAGCCTTCACTGCTCTGTAAGCATGTGAATGCTTAAACTGCACAAAAGAGCGGCTGCACAACCAAAAACATAGGAGGCAATTCGTAGCACGTGCTGAGGCTGTTGTTAACTTGATCCCGTTGTATGCGGCAAGAAGTGTGTTGGACAAACGAGCAGGTGCTTGAATGAGTGTTTATAGGTGCATTACTATCATGTAAACACAGCTGCTCAATGCCATCTGGGTATTCATTGCAGAGATTGCAGTTCTCAACCAGAATTTGAAAAGTGCATCGTTTTCACAAAACATCGTCAGCAGCTCACAGGCGAAATCATCGCGGCTAATCAAATGCAACTGCTGGGTGACCTCTGTGTTAGCATGCCTTCTGTTGCACCCACTATAAAAGAAAAAGAGTATCTGGCAGCAGCGTGATAGGTTGCGCATTTGCACTGTGATGCGCTATACATTTGTATATAATACCAGCGTTCTCGCTAATAAAATTTAGCTGTAGTAACAGCACCGTTGTTTTCTTACACTGTGAAAACATGTCGATTCCGAATCACCAAATAGCCCAAGCATCCGTTTTATCTAGTTCCAAGCAGCGACGTAGCCAGAAATTATCTTAGGAACGCGGGAGGAGAGAGGTTAATCACTTGTGTAAGCTCGTGCGTACGTTTGTATATAGCCGTAAAGCTGATAACAATTGGGAATGGGAAGGTGGGGAGGGGGGTGATCACAAGTGCGGTGCTAGAAAACTGCGCTATAACGTTTCGCTACGCAACACGTGCGCAACACGTTCTAGCCAGTTCTAGCACCAGTTCGGGATAAACTTAGATCATCAAAACGAATGACATACACGCTATCCGAACATTCGTGCTAGTTCGGTGCGCACAAGCATACACAGCGACCCGGAGATAACATGCCCTTGACAACAAGATATATTTATGGATACTTACCGGCACTTCCAAGGCACTCTCGCTTGAAAAGAATACCTGCTAAGGTTGCGATGCTCCGTGCTCTGTCAACGATGTCTCGAGGCGAAGTTCCCGAGTGGCAGCATTTCGTAGCCCAGGCTTCCTCGAAGTGGCATTGTTGCGGCCTGCACATGTGCTAACTACACTGCCACTGCGTAAAATGTCACGGACAGACAGCTCTTGTGAGCACGTAAAACGTGAAACTTTCACACCATGCAGATAAAGCGAAGAAGAGGAGCTGCGCAAAATGACTGTCAAGCAGCAGCCCAGAACAGAACCGGTACGCGGCACAACCAAGGAGGATATAAAAACCTGCTGGAGTGGAAGCCGCCTATGCTTACCCATGGGAGGGGGTGAAGCCGCGCCGAGCCGCCGGCGGCCATCTTGGCAGAGGCAAGAAACAGCCGAGTACAGCTGCGCTCGCGCTTATCTAAGCAGCAGGTGCAGTTTCTCGCGTCTTCAAAGCAATAAAAATAGTTGTGTCAGGTTGTAAGCATTTATTATTTGCTTTTTGGTGGCGAAATGGCCTACGATAACGCTTTGATAAACTCGAAAATGGCAGAAAAAACACAATCACACAAACATTAAAAATATATGCGAACAGTATAGCCGAAACGAGCAGTGCGGGGAGACTCACTGATGTTTGAAAATGATCATTCTTGAAAGAACTGGCCTGACCCTGTCCTTGATGATCTCGCGGTTTCTTTCTTTTGTCATATGGTGGATGCGGATTTTCACATACAGCTGCGCAACTTTTTTGCACAAGCTGTAGATATGATTGTCGAGAGGATCAAGGTCAAGAATGTGCTGCTCTAGGTTCTGAAACCATTTTTCCTCTACAGACAGTCGTAGCACTTCCAAAACGAGATGCTTTGACTGGGAGTTAACTGCTTAAAGTGTTCCACACTCAATCTGTAGCCGTCGCAGCCCCTTTTCAACGGCTTCACACAAGCCAATGACATCCTTGGACGGGGACACAAGCCCACCTCTGTTTTTCTGCTCAACTAGGGAAACTAGCTCATCTGAGTACAGGGCTGCAATGCACTCTTCGCATGTTGTTGTCTTGCACACTTGGCGTACAACGAAGCCTGCAATATAAGGCACCACCGCAACAACTACGGCAGAAAGGTTTTCAGGGTGCGTGTAGTCGTGGTCATCGTGAGGCTCCAAGATCGAGGACCTGCGCATGTCTGTGAGCGCGCTTGTTGCGTCTACCTGGGCGACAACAGTAGTGGCATTCAGGATGGAAACCATGTCTTTGGTGCAGTTTCCCGAGCTAGAAGACGTCACTTCTGTTTGCACCAGCAAACGCTTGTATGCTGCCATGAACTGAGCAGCGGTTGGGTTGTTGTTATACCCACCTCGGCCACGAACAGATCCGAAGAAGTTCTCAGCGTGATCCTGGCTCAGTTTGTGCGTCAACAAGTACTTCAGCTTACCCTGGCCAACAAGCTCGTCGAACATTTTTTCAGTGCTTGCCATGCAGATCAAGAAGCCCACAAAACCAGTTTTTTTCAAGCCTTCTAAAACTGGCCGCCCAGCCGGATCTCTCAATCCCTTTATATACGCTTGGGTGTAGGCAAAGAATGGCTTCCAGCAGGCTTCATTCTGCTTCCGCAGAGGAGCCTTGTACGACCTTGCAAAAGGGTTCCTAGAATTAAAAAGGTCGAACAGGTGATCGAAGAGCCTCACGAACTTCGATGTTGCACTTGCGCCCCGGAACTGGGGTAGCTTCAGCACATTTTCACAGAAGTCCAAGGCGTCAGCCACAAAGGAACTCAATGCTTGCGCAGCATATCGCACCTTCATCTTTTGTTTTTCCCATTGCACATGGACTTTCGTGAGTTTGTTGCCCAGCCGCAGCCCTTCGGAACGCTGCAATGCCTCCAATGCCACTATGTAGGCCCACTTTATGTGCTTTCCTTCAGCATCAACATTGTAGCTTAAGTTCGCCAAGGAATTGCGAATAAGCTTAATCATGTGGCAGGCGTCTAGGATAATGTAAACATTCTTAGCATCGTCAGCTGGGTTCACAAAGCTTGAAGAAATTTGCTCACAGTCAACACGAAGTTGAGCACCTAAACACCTGGCCATAGTGAAATTCGACGAGGCTCCGTCAAATGTGAGACAGACTACTTCAGCCTTCACCGACGCAAGCTTCTCAATGCACTGTTTGGCCAGCTCGGCCCTCTCTGCTCCTGTGAGTGAGTCTATTAAGAAGTATCCAACTGGCATCTTAAATCTGACGTTGATTCCAACGATCATGAAGACACACGCATTTGCAGCTTCAGGAAGACCGTCATCGTCAAGCCCAGTTCCGAAGTCAACATACCCTACTACCTTATCTCCAACTAGCTCTACGTGTTTCCTGATGGCCATGTCGTCTACAATGAGAGCGCAGTAGAAGGGTTCATCACGTGCTTCCGCAAACTTCTCAAGGAAAGCAAATGCTTCGGCTGTGAAGCCAGGAGCTCCTTGAATCGACTTGTACCAGCCCCTTAGTGTTCGCTGGGATGGGAGGGCTTCGTTGAATTTGGATCGTACATACTCGTACGCGGCTGAACTGTAAAAATGCAAAGTCAGTGCAAATGCTCGCAGCTCAGGTGGGTACTTACCCTTCTGCTCATTGCCCACCCTGCAAAGTAGTTGCTGAATGTCATCCGAGAAAACAGATGAAAACACATGTGAGCCTTCTTCTGACAAGAGTTTTCGCTCTCTGATTTCTTTGATGATTTCTTGGGCGGTTTCATTTCTCTTGACCAGCCTTCGTTCAGTTTGTTGCAGTGTTTTGACCTTCTTCTTCAACTGTGTTATCTCTTCTTGTGAGGAAAGGACCTTGTCTTTGTAGAACAGTTTGGTTGGCGAGTCTTCAGGAAAATTTTCAGCTCCAGGCAGGTCGCACAACCCAGAACACTCAGGACCAGGCGGGGCCGGGAAATCTCGAGACTTGGGGTCGGGACGCTTCTGTTTGACCTGGGTTTGAAAGCATACGTTTTCTCAGACGAGCTAAAAAGGCAGCAAGCGCAAAAACTAAATGAAACCTCACACGTATAATGTGGGTACAATTAAGCTACACATTTTCTTTGAAGAAATAATAAATGTATTAAGTAACAAGCTTTTCATAATCGTGCACGAGACATTGTATGCCAGCAAAAAGGACATGCACCCGCTCTGGTATAACTTTCCATTCGCCGGATGTGCCTTTAAGTATTGAACTGTAACCACTGTCAGTATGCTGTGGATGTCAATAATGTTTTTGTAGTAAACATTGCTGTATGCCCATTCCTGCTTAAGACCTGGTAAACAGGTCAGCAGTAATAAATAAATAAATATGTATCTTGATCACCAGTTAAGGCGAAGGTGAAGCAGTTACCATTACCGGTAACTTCACCTTCGCCGGCGGCGTCCGGTAATGCGGTAAACGGTAACGCAAACACGGTAACGATATGCTAAAACTACAGCTACTCCTCCACAGTACCGCCAATTCTCGGCACGCAATCAATGCCACGTATACCCGCAACAACATTTCGTGGAACAAGTATTATGTAGCGGCCGTAACGCCACAAGCGTTATGCACGCTAAACATTACGCTTCTCGTCCAACGATGGCAGCAATACTCACAGGTTTCTGCAGATGAGGCGGAAAAGCTGGAAACGACGTGGGCACACTTCCCACCCGCAGTCGCGTCGTTTGCCCAGTGCGGTCGAAGCACTCAGGAGTGAAATGTACAGAGCACAGGCGGTCTCCATCCTTAGCGCGCCACCCTTCACGGCGAACTGCCCGCTCCCAAAGACTCCGAACTTCTGCATTCTTTGGAAACCTGTCAAGAAATATACGACAATCAACTGCGGCACACGTACACACAATGCCATTTTGCTGCTCTTTCATGCGCGGGCCTGCAAGCAACTACAATGCGGCTGAAATGACCGCGAGTAGAACACGCTAAATTTCATGTACTTACAGCTGAAATGCGAGGCCAGAACCTTTCTTCAGCCTGTTTGTGCATCCGTAGGCAACGCAGGAGGTAACCATTATCCAAGGGCAAGACTTGCACTCATTGAAAACTTTGAAGAGAACAGCGTGCACCAGCAACGAAGCGTGGAGGCGACACACCGGCAGCGCGCTTTCTGCCTCCGGCAAGATGGCTGCCGCTGGCGTCACCTGACGGGCGTCGCTTCCACTCCAGCAAGTTTTTATATCCTCCTTGGGCACAACGCACCGCCAGGCACCGCGCACATGGTGCAGAAAGGCTAAGTAACAATGCGCGAAGAGAGTTGTTAGAAGAAATAAGGGCAGAAGCGATCCAGCGGTGGCGTAGAACGATAGTTATAGCGCGAGAACAAAACGACGGCACAGAGACAAGAAAGACACGAAGGACTCGTGTCTTTCTTGACTCTGTGTCGTCGTTTTGTTCTCGCGCTATAACCACAGAACACCTACCAGCTATTAACTATCGTCATGCCATATCAAATAGCCCAAGCTGCCCCACTTCAAAGTGACGTAGAAACCGCATTCTAAGCAATACGTAACGCAACGGCGCTGTCAGTTGCTGGTGCGCTGTCGTTTTATATTAATTAGAGTGCGCCGATCGGTCGGCGTGTTGCCGCTGCTGACGCTAACTGATCGGCGCGCCGCCGCCGCCACCCACGTGTTGATTTGTTGCGTTTCTTCAACAGGATTTTTTTTTTCCGCTACCCAACGTTTATTTTGCACTTTCTTCGCCAGTCTGGCCTTGCTTAATTGTGTCCACTTCGCAAACGCATCGAAATCGGTTGAAGTGTCATTTCAAGGTAAATAAGTGGACTATAAGAAAACTTGTCTAGTGCTCCTAATAATGTGGAAAAGTACTGTTGTATTAGATTTAAACGTGAATTTTAAGATACTTTTGACTTCATTGTATTTCTGCATATCCCGGTCAGTGGCAACGCCAACGGTAATGTTTAGCGAGGACTGTCGACATATTCTAGCTGACGAGAATATGCAATATGTGAGGCGGACTTTGAACAATGATCAAAGGTGTGGAAAGTAGGTACTGGAATATTCATGATTATGGCTGTGCAAGCTGGTCTATGAACACAGGCTGTTCAATTGCGAAGGGTTGGGGCCAGGACTGGGGGCGGGCAGGGTATAAGCGCGATGTGTATGGAAGATGTTGTTATAACTGAGTGAGGGCTAGCTGTTTAGGGCATATTTACAGGAAAAAAAATCAGTTAAGAAAATGAACCACATGCACGGACTTGAATGAATAAAGAAAGGTAATAGATAAAACGGTCTATCAAGCAGAAATGATCCTCATTGTAAGCTGCAAGTTGAGCAAGATCAACAATATTGGACGAGACGGTGATCACCATGCATTAAGTTTGTGTGAACTGTGAAGTAACGCACACAAGATGAATGCGCACAAAAATTTTCAAGCGTAGGCTTGTATTTTCACCGTGCTTTGTCCTGCACTCCGTGCGATGCTCCACGCCGCGCTATCAAACCAAGTAATGTGCCTTTCCTTCACCAATTTTTATCACGGACTTGATTTAACTAACTATAGATGCCGATTTGTCACAACCATGTTTGAAAAAGGGCACCACATACGTAGCTTGCACGGTGAGTTGGTTTATAATATTTTTGGAAGAGCAAACTAAGGAGCTCAACCTGACACCTGACAGAACATCGAGCGAAATGTTTATTGCGAAAAGTCCACACCCATGTACCAGAAGCGCATTCATGAAAAATAGGCTGGTGCGTTCCACAGCTGCACACCTAACATTACAAAGCCAAGAAGCGTGTCAAAATGGTACAAACAGCACGCTTCCATGATCGACGCCATGTGCACCCGCTGTCTATAGCAATGCGAATCCCTTATATAGCTGTAAGGACAACTGAAGGATCCCTTATACATGCGTTGAAATTTGCCCTTCTTTGTTTTGTTTTTTTGTTGTTGTTGTTTAAGGCTTCAAAATCTTTGCGTTCTATCTATTTCTTCCTTTGCCGATGACACTGATATATTGGGGGCGCAGAAACTCGCGAAGAGGTCAGTTTTGTGCCTGAAGTATGTTCATGCTGCCTATACGTGTGACTAGGCCTCGACCCGCCTGATCTCTGTAGACAAGGCCGCATGACAAAGGAATTTCTTTCAAATCATTGAATGGCGTTAGCAAAGGCTAAAAAAATAAGATAGAACGCGAAACTCGTGAAGCCTTCGAAATAAAAACAGAGTGAAGTGTCATGTGTGCCCCCAGATTTTCTCACAGATTAAGAACTCGCGATGTAGATAGCGGTGGAGGTGGTTTTAAATGAAAAGAAGAGAAGGACATCTCAACAGTAGCCCACGAGGGAGGGGGGTACAGAAGGAAATAAAAGGATAGGATTAAAAGGTAGAGAAATGGAGAGAGAGCAAGGAGACAGCGAGGCGGAGGGACAGCGAACGACGGAAGTAAGGAGTAATAAACAACTTCATTGCCGGAGTCCGAGGACGGGGCACCACAGGCGAGAGCTCTTGTCGGCGTCAGGGGATGGCGTAGGGCAAGTCCAGTAGGCCAGAAATACGCTGTCGTCGAAGATCGGCGTCAGGAGATGGCGTAGGGCCAGCCCAGTCAGTCAGAACTACGCTGACGTTGGAGATCGCGAGGGCACAACCGGTGGGCACAGAATCCAGCGAGCGATTCTCGCGATGTAGATAGCGGGTACACCTGGCGTTGATATTTTGGTGTTCCATGGAAATCGGCCGCTTATAGCACCTTGAAATATTTGTTGAAAAAATTATATAGCTTATTGTTCAACCGTGGCTTAGATAGCCTTTTCAAGCACATGCTTCTGGTTAATTTGTGTAGGGGCTTTTTTAATAAACATTTAGTTGTAAGTCCTGCATGTCATTCCTGGTTCCTACGCTGCACTCGTGTTTTTTGTTGGTTTCTCTTATGTAGATCAGTAAATATGATCCCTATTATTGTCATGTGGGCATAGCAACCACCCTTGCTCATTCTCCCATATTTTACCATCATGAACGCACACGAAAGGTCTTCATCAGCGCGTGACATGAACGAGAGATGTGTTCCGGTTTTAAGTCGGCAAACTCCCTAATGAGTCTATCACAGGAATTGAAAGACTCATATCGATGCGTGAGTTAGAGTCTGAGTAAGTTCGGCTGAGTTATACTTAGGTAAGTTTCAGTCCGAGTGAGCCGGGGTGAGTTTTACCACCGTGAGTCTGAGTTCAAGCGAGTTCGATTCAGCAAAAATTTGGTTAGTCTGTATCCTTGTGAGTCCTATGCAAAAAAAAAAAAAACTTATTTAATGAGGGAGTCTTTTTAGGTGCACTACATATGTAATGAGGGAGTCTTTTTACGTGCACTACATATTTAATGAAGGAGTCTTTTTAGGTGCACTACTACACTACAAATTAGGTGCACTACATATCCATCAAAATGGAGATACTGTCGTGGAACGGACAACCCGGCTGACCGACTCACACGTGTCACGACGCTTGAAAGACTGCTGTGCAGCTCAAAATGGTGGCATGGTCCCGAGTGGCTAACTAGAGCGATGTGCGAATGGCCCCTACAGTTCAGTGAACTAGGCATAGCGGAAGCCACCCAAGGTGAAGTCACAAAAGTCCACGTTGCACTAATGACACGCTTTTCAGTTCCGATAATTGATATTCAACGGTACAGCAGGCTTCAGCACCTACCCAGAGTCACTGCGTAGATTTTCAGATTTACTGACCGATGCAGAAAAAGAAGTAATCATACAGGACATCTCGTGGCAACAGAAATCCTGAATGCTGAACAGTATTGGATAAGATGTACACAAGAGCAAGGCTTTCTTTAAGAACTCACCATTTTGACCAACGGCCAACCAGTCGAGTCTACATCTCGAATCGCTGAACTACGCCCTTACATAGACAAAGACGGAATTCTTCGAGTTGGAGGCCGTTTATCCCTCATGCATTCCACACAAGTTGTCAAGCACCCAATCATAATGCCGTCAAGCCACCACTTTTCGACACTTTTGGCAAACAGAGCCCATCTTCAAGTCCTACATGGAGGAGTTAGAGATACACTTACACAGCTTCGGGAACGCTACTGGATTTGTCGAGCTCGATCTTTGGTAAAAAGAGTGCTGCCTGGCTGCAATATATTGAAGCGTTTCAGTGCGGGCCCAGGAAGTGCTGAGACTGCTCCGTTAACAAGTCATCGAGTGTCACCAACGAACCCGTTCGAAGTTGTAGGAGTCGACTTCGCGGGCCCTCTGTATGCACGCACGGAGAAAGGGGACACGAAGTGCTACGTTGCACTTTTTACGTGTGCCGTATCTAGAGCCATGCGTCTCGAGCTTGTCTCGGAAATGACATCCGAGGCTTTCCTGCTGTGCCTACGACGATTTGCAGCTCGGAGAGGATTACTTAGGATGATCTATTCTGACAACGCACGAAGCTTTCACAAGACATCGGCAGACATAAAGCGGCTACACCGAATGTTCTCTGAAGAGGACGTCGCTGGTCACCTCAGCACCAACGGCATTTTGTGGAGGTTTATAGCACCAAATGCTCCTTGGTGGGGTGGATGGTGGGAGTGCCTTGTACGATCAGTGAAACTTCCGCTGCGAAAAATTATCGACAAAGCTCGTCTGAACTACGAAGAAATATCGACAGTGCTGGCGGAGGTCGAAGCAGTCGTAAACTCTAGGCCTCTGATTTTCATCGAGACAGATGCAGGAGAACCTTGCACTTTGACGCCAGCCGAACTTCTCCTTGGACGAAGGTTGACTTCCATACCGTATGCGACCGCTGACGAAGTCAACAGTAATTCCAAACGATCAGACGCCATACGCAGACAAAACTACAGGAAGCTGCTGGTTGAAAGTTTTTGGAAGCGTTGGCAAAAAGAATACCTGTTGCAATTACGATCTGAACACTTTGCCGACACGAAATCAAATACAGCATTGAAGCAAGAGGACATCGTTCTCGTGCATGCGAACAACACACCACGCCAGCTATGGAAGCTTGCAAGGGTCACGGAAGTGTACCGCAGTGCAGACGGTCTCATTCGCTCTTGCAAGATCAAGTTGCAAGGCGGTCACCTTGCGATCAGGCCGATACAAAAACTGTACCCACTCGAACTATGTGTTTAACTTTGCGCGGCCGGGAATGTTGATTATTTTTCAGGTTCTGGGCTGGGACAAGGAAACGAGAAAGAAGAAGAGCGCGAGCGAGGGACGCGGGGACGCTCAAGTGACAGCAGAGCGCTTCCGAACGCAGTTAAATAAACAAGTATTTTTGCCTTATACCATAAGACGGAGTTGAGTCTGATCGCAGTGTCTGGAACGCCATCGTCTTAATACCATCATCGGATAGGTTCCAAAAACTGAGGGCTTCCGCGGCAGGTCGTAGATGCTGTCTATTTTGCCTGCACTGCTCACCGTCCTCAGAGAGTACTCTGTAGCAGCGAGGTGCAACCTGCTCGAGCGCCGTCGCTTTTCTCGACCATTCTTTCTCATCTTTCAGGCAAACGATGTCACTTGGCTGAAGTGTTAAAAGTGCTCCCTTCGGTTCACTGCGTTGAGGCCGCTTTGTTACTTTTCGGCTGCCAGGTGAATTAAGGTGGGGAAGATCAGCCCCGAGGCGGTGATTCATTAGCAGTTCACCAGGGGAACTACCACACTCCAAAGGGCTTGAGTGATAATTCAGAAGGCCTTGGTAAAGTCACCTCCTGAATGCTGGGTCTCGTTCAGATAATGTTTCGCCACTGCCACGCATTTTTCCGCGAGTCCATTTGAATGTGGAATGCGAGGACTCGGAGAGATATGCTTGAAGTCGTACGACGCCACGAAGCGGGCAAAATTTCTTGATGCGAATTGTGGCCCATTGTCCCAGAGAACTTCCATTGGTACTCCATGCCTAGCGAAAATGGACGACATTTTGCGTATTATTTTTTGCGCTGAAGTACCCTGTAGCTCTTCAACCTCCGAATAATTGAAGTGCGCGTCGTAGAGCACCAGATACATTTTACCTGCATATTGACATAGACCTGCTCCAACGCAAGTACATAGAGAATGCGGCGTTTCTCGCATCAAAAACGATTCTCCAGGTGCGGCATAAGGATTGATCTTGCAAGTTTCACATCTGCTGATTATGTCCCTAATGTCTTGAGTCATTGTTGGTCACATCAAAAGCCTTGCCTTCGCAAGTGATTTGTTTATACCTAAGTGGCCATCGTTTAGCCGACTGAGCCTTTCTGATCGCATTGACCGTGATATGACCACTTTGGCTCCTTTAAATAACAGCTTTCCAATAAACGACATTTCTGAGCCGTAAGCTTTGTATGGACCCATATACGGACCCATAAAATATGAATAAATATTAGACAATATACGCTACGCAATGTCTAGGAAATGCTGTAAAATTTTACCTAACATTGCCTTCCATGAGAAAAATACAAATCGTGTAGAAACAAAAACAGCATGATCAGCTAACCAACTAGTCTTAATGCTGGCAAAAAATATACACCATCAGAATGGCGCTCTCTCTCTTGCTCTCAATGCGCGCAACTGAAAGGAACCTAAATACTTCGTCAATAAAAAGATCAAGGCTAGCTGTTATATAACTTCCTTCTTCGCTTCTTGCCTATCTACTTGGAACAAGATAAATAGATAGATAGATAGATTGATAGATAGATACATGCATAGATAGATAGATAGATAGATAGATAGATAGATAGATAGATAGATAGATAGATAGATAGATAGATAGATAGATAGATAGATAGATAGATAGATAGATAGATAGATAGATAGACAGACAGACAGACAGACAGACAGATAGAGATAGATAGATAGATAGATAGATAGATAGATAGATAGATAGATAAATAGATAGATAGATAGATAGATAGGAACAAGGGTGAATTTAAAAGACAAAAACGTTGTTTTGAGAAAATAAACAAATTTATTCCTATTCTGTTAAACCATGGCCATTTAGAAATGCAGCAACAGCCATGAGCCAGAGATGGTGAGCTCCAGGGAGGACGGCCAGTGGGCTTTGGGACAGGCCCTGTAACGAGAGCTAAAGCACGTGGTTAGCGAACACCGCAGGATGGATAGATAGATAGATAGATAGATAGATAGATAGATAGATAGATAGATAGATAGATAGATAGATAGATAGATAGATAGATAGATAGATAGATAGATAGATAGATAAAGAGAAACACGGGCGAAATTAAAAGACAAAAACGTTGTTTTGAGAAAATAAACAAATTTATCCCTATTCTGTTAAACCGTGGCCATTTAGAAATGCAGCGACAGCCATGAGCCAGCGATGTTGAGCTCCAGGGAGGACGGCCAGTGGACGTTGGGAGAGGCTCCTGTAATGAGAGCTAAAGCACGTGGTTAGCGAAGAACACCGCAGGAGGAACGCCTCAGACACCACCACAGACGCGAGGCACGTCAATGCAAACGCATGTTTGCACAGGCGGTCAGCATTTTCAAACACGGTACCTGTGTGCGCTTCTGCTGAGTTCTAACCTCACGCAACAGCGAGAACACTGCAGGCGCTCATTCCGAGCGCCTGCTGATGTTCTTGCATTTTGCCAACGTAATATGATGCTGCATTCCATACCCGAAAGGAGAATGAATCAGGGTAAACGGCTTTGTGTCCTCGACGGAAGAGATATGAGAAGAAAAAATTCGGGCGTCTGCTTACTCATGACAGTCGGGATGAACGAGACTGTGGAAGAGAAAAGACATTGCTGCATAATAAAGCTCGGTATTTTTTAAGAAGCTCGGTGCCACTTTTGAAGGGAGTAAAAGAACCGCAGAGTGAGGGTACTTGTCGTGCTTATTTGTAGGAACTGCGCTAATGCCGAACAGCCTTTTTCAGACCTAATGGTCTCCTATATAGCATTGTATCTTCATTTCAATTTAGCTTGTGCTTCAACTTTTTCTTTGTGACCGTTCAGCCAACAAAACAAAAGCACTGCTGTTTTTCTTCTGTACCTGGCATATAATCGCGGCATCATCACAAGGGAAAATAAATAGCAACGAAAGACAAGAGAAAAAGAACGGATAGGTCAATCAAGAGATTCACTTAAAGCTCACAACTTACTGCCGGTAGTGGTAGCAGAATTATGGATTTTACACAGCCAGCCTCAGGTATACTTTCTTATTTTCTTTCTTAGTTTACAAAAGCTGAGAGGCTTCTGGGGTGTCAATAAGCGAGGAATGCTGCGCGAGGTATGTCTACAAGATGATCAAAACAAAGTTTTATCATATTGCTAAATTTTTGCACGGGTATGTACGACACGACCACATTGCAGATGAGTTTTGTATCACGGTGAGGAGACAAAGTGCGGTGCTAATTTTGGCTGCGAGCTGCCTAATTATCCAAAATTGAGTATGAAACTCGTAAGTGGCTGCAGTATGCAGGAATGTTTGTATTGAATTTTGAGTGGTATAGTCGCGTTCCTCTAAGGTTCCGATTAGAGTAATAATTGTAGCATGTCAGTGCTATTATATATTCTACTGCAAAGTTTCCCTAATAACGCATTGAAGACAGTGAGATGTGGCACAGGAATCCTCCCTGAAGTCTCGCGGCAGTTGCGAGCGGCTTTTAGTGCGAAGGGTCAATCACATAGGCAATAGGATAACGGTCACCCTTTTCGTATTAGCTGGCTATCTCAAAGAATTATTGCGCGTCTCGTCAGGTACTCACTCTGCACCGATTGTCATTTTCCGGCGTTTGTAATCATGTGAACAGCAACCGGAAGCAGTAGGATATCTCGGAACACAGAGATTTTTCGCCCATCAGCTAAAAAAGAAAAGCTGTGTGAGCCAGTCATCAGTAATGTTTTCGGACAAGTAGTATACTAGTGTTTCGTCAGCACGTGTGTACGGCACCTGTCGCGACATACACAGTTTTGTGTGAACCTTTGGTGAAAATGTGCTTTTATCGTTTTGAGCACTTGTTACGTGGTTCGATGACTTTCTCAGTTATCCTCTTCGAACAAGAGTTCAATTGAAAGTCGGTACCTTTCGGGCGCACTCCTGGCATTTACTCTTTTTTGGTAAGAGCTGCACAATCTTAAGTATAAGCAGACCTTTTTCAAGCAACCCCAGAGTGTTAATTCAGCGTGTGCGCGGAGCACTATGGGAACAGTGCACGCTGAGTGAGCCGGCTGCTCGGCTTCCTTCTGCTGGTGGTCGTCGTGTAAGCGGTGGCAGTACTACGAAACAAAAAGCGCACGCCGCCGCTTCTCGACACTGTAAACACTGCACACATACGAACGAAGGTGCATGGCCCGGAGGTCGCAGGATTCAATCCCGGTCGAATTATCGACGGACGCGAAAACGCTCGTGGCCCGTGTACTTGGATTTAGGTGCGCGTTAAAGCGTCCCAGATGGCTGAAATATCCAGGGCCCATCTACTACGGACGGTGTCTTTCATACTCAGTCGATACTTCGGGGAGTTTGGGCTCCAGCTGTTTATCGGTAATCTGCATGTATCTCAGCGCATGAAATGTGCAATTATTAACGCAGTGTAGTGTAGGCATTGCCGAGCGAGTGTTCGTCGGCGTAGCAGTTAAGCAGCATGCATATTATGACGTCTCACTATAAATACGTACTGCAATCTGGGACAGAACAGTGAACTAAGAGACAGTGAACTGATTTCGTTGAACAACCTAATATTGGTAATGTATGCGTAATAATGCGAACATGACGTAGCGAATTGCCAGAGATAGCTTTCCTCTTGAGCATATATATCCTTAACACACCTGCGTTTGCCAACGACCTATAGCCGCTAGGGCCTTCAAAAAGTGTGGCTGAAGGGTGTGACTTTGCACATCTTTTGGCCGCTGTAGCGTCGGAATTTTTTTTTTTTTTTGGCGGTGAGGGCGGGGGGCACAGCGGATAGGCTGGGAACGTATACGCTGTGTTTAAATGCGATTTTTTTTGGGGGGGGGGGGGGGGGGAAATAGGGAAGGTGATCTAGCGGGGACTGGGCAGGTGAAAATCTTAGGAGGGCAGCTATCCCGGTCGTTTGCGAGCCAACCCGCTAAATCGTAACCAGCGTTCGTGAAATGTGCACCTGGTATTCCTGTTAACTATTGGTGAAAAAGGCTCATCTTTTGTTACCTGATGTGCCAGTGAAACGCACACTGTCTAATCAGCCTATTTTATTGTACAAATTGCGGACTGTCATGTATTTTTTTATATGTCGAAACCTGGTATTGTGGTTGTGAACAGTGTCCGTAGATGTCGTTTCTAAATGGTTCGGAGAATTGCGTTGGCTGCTTGTGGAATTTGTTGAGAAAACAGGCTTCTACCTTTTTGTTTGATTTATATGGCAGAGTATGCTGGCGCCAAAAAATAAATAAAAATTTTCGTAGTTTCACCAAAAGGGCGAAATAATGAATGTGATAGCAACATATTCGAATATTTTGGAAATCAAGGCTAGCACTTTTAGGAGCAATAATATTTGTAGTAAACATGCACTTGCTGAGTATTCAAGTTTCCCGAGGAGCGGCCACAGTAGCTGGCAGTCAACTCATTTAAACCCAATTTCACGTAACTGTACAAAACGCTGGTTTGAGAGAACACGGCTGCTCCTGGTACGCTTTTGGCACCGTTGTTTCATGTTGCGAGCACATCCCGTAGAAGCTCCCGCCCGCTGTGGGGGTGCAAGCCGGGCACTGATCGCTGCCTCGATAGCACGTCAACTGCAAACCCCCACTCCGCTTCCCCTTTTCCCTAGTTCGCTCACGAGATACGCGCGCGCGCGGACGACCTCGGCCGGAAAAGCGATATTTGCTCCGCAGAAAGAGGAGGCTAGCGCATCCTTTCCCGCGTATGTGTACATACAAATACATACATGTGAATGACGGTGGCGGCGATGAATACGGCGGCAAAAACCAGCCGATACTGTTCATTTAATTGCTATCACAATAAAAACAATGACGCTTCAAAACCGCTCAGCTGATCCAACACGAGCACGTGAAAACACCAGGCAGATGGAAATCGTACAGAGGCCGAAATGGCCGAACACAGAAGCCCGTGAATGAATTACTCCATAGTATATTAGACCTTGCCACTCGATCTGAGAAGTGCTGACACGACGTAGGTGAAAAGCTGGAGATGGCTGAAGTGTGGGGCTCGCGTGCTCTTCGCAGTGGCTGCTGCGGCGTACACTTTTCCCGCGAGTGTTTGCGCGCCCGTTGTGGTGTTGTGTTCTTCAAAAAAGTATATTAGACCGCATGCTCGTTCGCGCCTGTGGCCAGCATCGGTCGCGAGACTAAGCCAGTCCCAAATGGCCGGCTTGATCGTAAAGCGACTATATATACTTTGGCTAGGTCGCTCATTGACTGCTCGGTTTTAAAGCCGCGCGACAGCAATCGCAAACATTTAGACCAATCACATGTGCATGAATAGGAAATCAAATTAACTTTTTGGGTAACAGCAATTTCAGCACACGTGATTTTTAGGTTGTGATGGACATACGTCTCACGCAGACGTGACCATAGGTCAGCTTGAGTCGCTTTTCGGTCACCAGTCGCAAATGGTAACTCAAACGGTGCTATATAGTCACAACTATAAAAATTCCTTAAATGTGCACACTATGGGACTTCGTGAAACGTCGCAGGGAAAAAACAGTGCCTACTTACGGTCGTCTGAGAGCAGAGATACGAGGATGCCGAACAGGCAGCCGCTGATGTAGAGCAGCAGAGCGCTCAGTGTCAGCACCACGAACCGCTCCCGGCTGTTGGTGAGCGTCCTGCGGAGGAAGCCGAGTCGTTCACTCGGTCGAGTCTTGTAATGCTGATTGTTTCACAATCCCCACAAAGGCGTTTAATAAGGAATCACATACACTAAAGAGTGCTCGCCTTTGTCTTTTTTCTTGTCCTTTGTTAAAATTTTACCTCTTCGTGATGAATCAATTGTGCCTTACCAACGTATATGAGTTCGCCCGCCATGGTGGTCCAGTGACAAAGGCACTCGGCCACAGACCAGCATGTCGCGGGATCATATACCGGCGGTGGTGGCCACATCTTCGATGGAGGCAAGAAAGCCTGATGTCCGTGGGATTAGATTTAGGTGCACTTTAGGAACCCCATGGTAGCCGAAATTTCTGGAGCTGTTCTCTGCGGTGTTTCATGATCGCATGGTGATGTGGTGATTCTAAACTTCAGCAAATATTATTTATTATTAACTTGACCACCCTCACACTCCTGGTGGTTTTGCGATGTTAAACTTCAACAATTACTATTAAAACGTTACCACCTTCATAATCTTGTTATTAACAAGCCCTCTGTATTGATAAACACGATAAGCTAAGCGTGATCAGACTTTCTCGCGTAGTTTTACCATGAAAGTAGGAATTGCCTGTGTGCGCCTGCTACTCGAAAAAGGATCAAACCGTATTACAATGAGTACCATTATTTTCGTTAATGTTACAGATATACCTCTGATGCCACCGATTTTATAACATCGAATCAGTGCTAAATCAATGGGCGATCTTCGCTCGTCATGTTCAACAACAACAACTAATAATAATAATAATAATAATAATAATAATAATAATAATAATAATAATAATAATAATAATAATAATAATAATAATAATAATATAATAATAATAATAATAATAATAATAATAATAATAATAACTGAGGGTTTAACGTTCCAAAACCATCCTATGATTGTTCGAGACACCGTAGTGAAGGATTCCGCAAATTTTGGCTACCAGGGGTTCTTTAACATGCTCCAAAATGTAAGTACAAGTGCCTCAAACGTTTTCGCCTCCAATAGAGACTCGCTTGCTGGATTCCGTGCCGACTGGTTGTGCCCTCGCGTTCTCCGGCGTCAGCGTAGCTCTGGCCGACTGGGCTTGCTCTACGCCATCTACTGACGCCGACAAGAGCTCTCGCAAGTGGTGCCCCGTGCTCGGACTCCTGTGACCGTGTTTCCATCTTTCCTATCTCTCCTATCCCCTCACTTTGTTGTCGCTCCTTCTGGCTTACCACCTCACGTCTCTTCCTCTTTTTTACACCTTTACTCCTACCCCTTTTATCCCTCCTCACCCCCATCCCTTGTGAGCTACTGTTGCGGTGTCGCTCACTGAAGCAGACAGTTACGGGGCTCACTTTTCTCTTCCTTTCTCTCTTAAGCATCACCTTCACCTCCAATAAAAATGTGGCCGCCACGGCTGTTTTTCGATCCCGCGGCGTGTGAGTCACCCGTGAAATACCGGAACCATTAGACCACCGTAACGAGGGTGTTCAACGACTGCCTCTCTCCACGTAAAATATAGCTCTAAGATAGATCTTTTTTTGCGTAACTACTGTCCACTGCCTGATCAGATTCTCCCCACATGACAACAACCTGTACTTGTTTGTTATTCTGATCTGACTGCCAATTTAATGTTTTCAGGCGTTACGTAGTATGAGTAAGCGAGTCCTGATGGTCTCAGTGTGTGTGCACCACTGCGGACTACAATCCCGCTACAGAGGTGTAATGGGGGGTAATGGCGGCAGCGCATAATCCCTGAACAAGACAGTCTGTCGGCAGGAACCGTAGTGTTTCGTAAAATTAACTAGAGAGGACTCTGGCGCTGCGATAGTTCAGCTCTCGTAGGAATTATGGGTATGACACGGATTTGCCCATTCTTCGTGCTTGCGGGCAGCGAACGCACTTGCGGCTTCGTGTATTGCTGCGCATGTTCCGGTTTTATTTTGAAGAAAACAACAAACTGTTTTGAACCTCGTGAGCTGATGAACCTCGTGATCCTAAAAGGTGAAGGTGGTGAAGCGTAACTGCCGAACATTTGCAGATTGTTGTTTAGTGACAAAGCAGTTTCAAGCCACGTGAAGGCAGAAGGAACGTGAGCTACGAAGACTAGGCAAATCGATGTACTAGCCATCATTCCCATGCTCACAGAAGCGCCGTTCGTTGCAGCTCCCATAGACACTAGTGCCAGGGTTCCCTCTATTGTGTATTTAAGAAAATCTATGGCAGGAAAATCAAAAGAGCACGTAAGGCCGCTGCGAGTGTGGCCAACACCGCATACATTGATTCGGGCGTAGCAGTCGGCGCACTCGTAGGGGCAGGCGCAATGATCGCCAAACTGGTTGGAGAAGGAGGCGTATACGCAGAGGAGTGCGCGGAAGACGTTCGGCTGCCCCTATGTAAGGGCGTCGTGGAACAAGCGGCCCTTCTCGACCACCGCACTGCCCCGCTTGTCGGTGTTGTTTTTACAGTGGTCTTGGCGTTTCCAGCGCTCAGTGGTGCGTCTAGGAGCTGTTTGAAGAGGCGAGGATGACGGCGGTCTTGCACTAAACCTGCCAGGACCAGCAGCGCGGCTCGTTGGTTGCATGGTTGCCCTTGCAGCTGAGGCAGGATGGGTGTTTCGTGATGCACGGGCCGTCGCTATGACCGCCGCTACAACGGAGGCAGCGCTCGTGACGCGAGCACGTCACGGTGGTGTGGCAGTATTGTCTGCGGCGAGCGCATTGAAGGGGCAGTGGCAGACGAGGTCGTACCAGCCTTTGGAGCTTGAATATTGACACCTCCTGTGGGACGGTGGTGTCCTCAATTTTCAGCGTGACACAGCGGCCTTGGCGGCCGCAATACACGACGGGCACGGCTAACTACGGGTTGGCCGCGATGTCGTTGGCTTGAATGTCCGCGTCAACACTGTGGACGGTGTCCACGCAGGTGTTAGTGACGAGAACCTTCGGCTTCACGTCGACGTCGCAAATTCTGCGTACTTGTAATAGTGCTGAGGGGTCTGTCGAGGAACCCACGTCGAGGGCCACGATGTCACGTTGGATGTTGGTGCGGACGCGCCAAGTGATTGGAATGCAGATGAGAAAAACCGCGATGGCATCACACGATACCGCGAGAAATTTGGATTTATTCCCCACTGGTCCTAATAGGTTAATCAAGCAGCGTTTGTTCACCCATTGTTGCAGAAGAGGCCGGGGGCTGTATATTTGTGTAATGTGGTTCTTCAGAATATAAAGATATAGGGGCAAGTTGCGTCGAGGAGAGCAACGTTCTAAAGAAAATGGCGAGGCTAGTTTCCCATGCATTTTTTTCACTTTATGAAGACTCGTACAAAAAAGGATACACAACAAGGACGTTATATGAGAAAACAACGCGTTATAACACGAAAAAAAAAAAACAAACTCCAGAAGCAATGCACACAAGCCCAAGCTGAGTTTTGACACTAGCGCACTTCTGAAATGACACTAGCGCACTTCTCCCGACACAATTTGGCACCATGACCGTGGCCGGGATGGTGAGAGGAGCAGCAGTGGAGAACGGGAACGCATGCGCTCCAGTTGCCGTTCATTTCACGTCAGAATTGGCAGGAGACGACGAGTGTGCCATGTGATGTTCTCAGGAGAAACTCGAAAAAAAAAATGGAGGGGGGTGACAGAGGAGCGCAAATAAAAGAAAACACGTGCGACCGTTCTGCTAAAAATATCAAATATTTCTCATATTCGCATTGAAAACATCACATTTAGTCCAGCCTTCAAGTTTTGCTTTGAACCTTGTTGATTAGGTGGAATAATAATCGTACGAAAGGGCATTAGGCGTTGTAAAGTTGGTGTGACAAAGCCAAGTACATGGCTGTCTCAACGTTTTTTTAAACAGCTACACAGCTTGCCGAGAAGCATGTGTGCCTGCCCAAAGACTGCGGGCTGGAGAGTATTAGTTTTGCTTCTTTAGGCATGCCTGCGATAAGCTAACGGTGTGACGAACAAATAAACGCCACCTGCGCTTTCAGTATGCTCTGATGTATGTTCCGTTTACGCTATAGCAGTGGTGAATGCGGTGCCTCATGACTGCAGTCCGAGCATAAGACGGCGAACTGACTCATGAGTCGACTCACCCGGACTCACTCAGGCTCAGATTGAGCCGTGAGTCCGCGTGAGTGGTATTTTAGTGAGTACGTACAAGTGAGTACTGTTGAAGAAAAGTTTCGTTACTGTCAGTCTGAGTGAGTTCGACTCAGCAAAATTTTGATGCGTCTGAGTCCGAGTGAGTCCAAAACGGAATACGTGTTTCTTGAGTGTCTAAGTTCCACATTCTTTTTTTGCGGACCTATCAGAATAACAGCAGCAAACATCGACGCATACCGACTTCTGCCATGCCTCGATGAATGCTAGAAAGCTCAGCTTGACAAAAAAATAGTATTCCGCATTCAGTGGAGACGTACACATACGCGCACACACTCACAATCACGCGTCATTTCTGGCTTTCATGCGAGGGCTTACGCTTGAGACATACTTCTATCACTATGTTCTCTGGTAGAAATAGGCTTGCTTTTACAAACCATGTTAAATTGCGGGTAAAAGCAGACACTGTTTACTGGTGAAAAAAACCAGCACATGCCTAAATCTCTTAGAACTTGACCCTACGTACAATCGATTGATTGATTGATATGTGGGGTTTAACGTCCCAAAACCACTATATGATTATGAGAGACGCCGTAGTGGAGGGCTCCGGAAATTTAGACCACCTGGGGTTCTTTAACGTGCACCGAAATCTGAGCACACGGGCATACAACATTTCCGCCTCCATCAGAAATGCAGCCGCCGCAGCCGGGATTCGAATCCGCGCCCTGCGGGTCAGCAGCCGAGTACCTTAGCCACTAGACCACCGCGGCGGGGCGACCCTACGTACAAGGATAACGCTGAAGTAACACGATCACTCGGCATCATGTGCGATCAGCAGTGAACATACGCGTCCCACCTACGTATGTGTCTTCGCACTGAAGTACACCTGCTGCTTGCGCACATTTCACACCGGAAAACATTTTAGATTCCACAACAGGCGTTGTCTTCGCTATTTTTAAAAAGAAGGCTAACGCTATCATAATTCACACACGTTTGCGTTACCCCTAAATAGTTTCATGGTATACGTGCCACAAATGGCAGGCGATTCTGTACGATTGCCGAGACACATAGCCTAAGTCTCTGCCTCGTGAAAGAAATCTGCTTTCAACAATGAGGACGCTTTCTGTGGTGGTGGTTTGGTCACAATTGCGGGCAAGTCAAACAGTCTGTACAGCTCGTTCTAACTGATGACACGACCAATTCAAGCGCAAATGCTTAAAGGTACATTAAAGTGATACAACGACTCGATTTACATTCATAAACTGTACTGCGACAGCTATAACGTCACAAGTTTCACATCAAAAGCTCGTTATTACCGAAGGCAATAAAGGTTTGGTTTTCATTTATAAATTTGCGTCGCACTTCTGCGAATGACATCACGAATTTCAAGGTGCACTTTTTGTACTTTCGAAACATGGGCTCGACTAAATTTTGTGGAACTTCGCATGCTAGGTCCATGACATTCACAGATGACAATGTGTTTCGTTTTTACCGAATAGAAACTACAAAGCACCCCGTAGAAGTCGTCAAAATCGATGAGGTGATGGTGTTTGGAGGGGGGGGGGGGATGTCAAGGTAGCGTCTGCACCCGCACTTTCCACTCGGGCATTCGCTGGCTTACTAAGCGTCGTCTCGCGGTAAGAGTGGCATTTTTGGGACTGTGGAGCAGCACTTTTGTTATAAGCGAATCATTTTTCTCTGTAGTGCCTCTTTAAACTACGTATAGCATTTCTCGTACTTAAACTCGGCGCGAAATAATACGAAAAGGTGGGCTAGTTGGTTTTGCTGCATACAGAAGCTTTAGCACAAAACACACTGGGACACACGTGTCCCTATCGTACCTGCCCTCGCGTGTTTTGCGCTAAAGCTTCAGTGTGTCGTGGCGATACTTAAGTTCTATTCTGGAATATGACATAGCGCGTTAAACACACGTCTGCTTTTTTTTTGTTCCACGCATTGTCGTTTTTCGATTTTGATTTGATAATATTTAACTCATCAGTGATAGCAAAATTGATGAATTGATTGATTGGTTACTTGATTGATTGATTCCTTGATTCATAAACATCTGTCCTACTAGGTCTTGATGCTTTCGTAGTCGTTGCCTTAAATTGCATAAACCAAAAGTGATACAGGAGGGCGGCAATGTATGACGAGCATGATTGGCAATCATGACCTGAATAACGCGACGTGGATTTCGCTTACGTCATCAATTCTTTTCACAGACCCACGTGTGTCGCAAAGTCCGCGTCATGCGAGTATGCACCACGCGTGATTCGCAGGCCATATCGGCTGATGAATAGCGAGAATGGATACAGGGTGTTCATATATCACGCAGCATGGCTTTACAAAAGAATGACACCGTTACACGAAACACGCCAAATGCATATTGCTCCCAGTATACGGTAGTATCGACAAATATTTAGGGTCTTTGGGGATTCATATGGTTATTTTTATTTACACCTCTAACGTGAGTAATACTGATGTAATTAAAATGCCATTCATATGAAGGAGAGTTTTGATGTCGTGTTAACATCGCTATTTCAACAATCTTCTAGTTACGTAATCGTTTTCTGCAAATTGACGCGAAGTATGAAAAAACACGTTGCTATACACCCCCCCCCCCCCCCCCCAGCGAAAGGTGGGAGTCTAGTCTTGACTTGCTAGCTCTCGCCACTATTGTTTGATGGCGCTGTCTCCTAGTACTCGCTGCATTCATGTCTCGTGTTTGGGATAGTTTGGAATCTTTATCTGGCAGACAAACGCGGACAAGCGAACTCTAACAGCCCTAAGCAAATTGCAGTCTAGCGTTAGTCGGCCCTGCAGAAAGACCAAAAGCAACGCTGCCTGCAGTTAGCTTCGATAAATATGGCATCCATGTTGTAACTCGAGTGTCGGGGTTACGACAGACAGTGGGCTGAGAGCGTATTCACTCAATGAGATGACAGAAAGACCAAAGTCAACACTGCCTGCAGTTAGCTTCGATAAATATGACGTCCGTGTTGTAACGCGACTGCCGGAGTTACGTCAGACAGTGAGCTGACAGCGTAGTCACTCAATGAGATGACAGTGCGTTGTCAACGTGCATAACATGGTTGATATAGGCATGGGAATATATAGAGAAATTGCACAGAGATGTCAATAAACTTGTAAGTCTTGACTAAAAGTGCGGCATAAACAGCTCCTCGCTGAGTGCTACGCATGAAGCAGACTACCAGAACGCGTAATATCGGTCAGAATTTAGTAGCTATACGCTGTCTCGAAGGCTGACCCGGGATGCTCTGAAAGAAGGAGTGACAGCGGTGAATGCATTTCTGCCTTGCGAGGCTTCGGGTTACCTGCAAGAGCGCACTACCGGTCGGCTGTAACTAGGCGCCATGAAACACTGGTGTCTCTTTAAAAGCGTAGACTCAGATTACAGCACGTACTTAAGAACGACAGTTACCAGCTTGGTTTAAAAACACTTCACCGACAAAACGGGGCAACTTTGGCTTCGCGTGTTTTCATGCTTTTTTTTTCACCTCATTTTACACATTGTAAACCACTCCCTTCCCCCTCCTTTCCGGTCAATTTTCTTTGTTAAATTTCAAAATAATGCTGCTGCTGCCTGCAGCCTGCCACCGCCGCTGCTGCTGCTGCGGCCGCTGCTGCTGCCACTGCTGCTACTACTACTACTACTACTACTACTACTACTACTACTACTACTACTACTACTACTACTACTACTAGTACTACTACTACTACTGTTTCTCGAGTTTAATCTGTTTCTCAATAGAGAGATATATGGCTTTTGCGTCGACATTTAATCGCAGTATTTCATACGCAAACACAACGCTAAGAAATTGTCGATTCCTTTGGCATATTTCGCACGTTCTGGTTCTTTACGCCCCCGTGTGCCCTTGTGTGCTTTTATCTCAGTAGGTCTAGTGGTTATGCAGGAACAGTATATAAGGTCAAGATGTGAGCTGACCGAAGGAAAGTCAATGTGCGAAGTGGTTGAATGAGCTCTCGCACTTACGTAAACTCCGGTGTAATGCTGCAGAAGCTCCTCTTAGTTTGAAAAATTAAAAAAAAAACATATAAAGATCTAATGAATAAACGGGACGTGGCTTCGTCGAGAAGGTAAATGTTGAGAGAATTTGGAAACCTGCTCGCCCTAGTTACTATAATTACGCCAAGTACAATGGAAGGCTTGAGCAACCTAGCTACCCTGGATTAGCTAGGAGACGAACAGTTCTGGTGTGACTTAACTAGCCCTGTGCGTCTGACGGAAGCTCCCCACAGTTTTTTTAGACATGGAATTTTGTGGCCATGAGACTCGCTCTTCGTTTGCACTACAAGAATACCCGCTTGCTGTAGTCCCTTTAGGAATACAGTTGGCGGTGAAAATTGTCATCTGATATTGTAGTATAACCTTCACTTGACGACAGCCAATGAAAAAAAAAAAAGCAACGCATCATTTATATCCACTGCTATGCATCCGTGTCAGTTTTACCAGCTGTTCTAAGGTGGAATACAGGTATACGGTATACCATTTATGGGATCGCATGTGCGTAACCATGGCTTGATTTTGAGGTACACCATAGTAGACGGCGCCGACTTTTAGGACCACCTGAAGCTCTTCGGCGTGCAAGGCTACATTTGAGTAGACCATCCTCGAGCGTTTCGCCTCCATCAAGATGCGACTGCTGCTGTCGAAATCGAAACTGCATATTTTGGGTCAGCAGCAGACCACCTTAAACACTGTACTGGAAGCGTTCTGATGTCATGATGATCTCGCATTGCAATAGCTGGTTAGTTCACATGAACGAAGCCATCCGCTTCCTCCTCTTTTTCTACGCAATGACAAACAAGCCCATCTATTATGTTTGGTCACTGAGGGGGACAAACTCAAGAGTGAAGAAATGTGACTGAAAAGCTGATATCTGAATACGTCTGTTACCGTATACATGCCACGAATTCTTCGAAAGGTGTATTGTGTAAATATATTGAACTGAAACGCCCTTTAGGTAGCCACTGATTGTGCATTTTGTATTCTTGTAGAGCGTAAAAATAATTACTTTTAGGTATTAGCTATTTTTATATAAGTACCAACCACTTTATTTTACCAATAACTGGACGGCTTGAAGTAGTTGGCCTTTTTTTTTTCAGTCATCCCCCATGAGAATTTTTCAGCCCGCGGTTGAGTAGGAATGCCATATAAGAGCCCTAACGACGTGCACAGATCATTTGCATTACTTCCACACAGCAACATACAATCAGAGCAGGCCATTCACTCGTATTCACTCGGAGTGAGCGTCGCCGTGGTGGCATCGCTGGATGGCGTAACGGAGCGGACTAGTGGTGTGTCGGTGGTGGAATCCATCGGACCGCCGTCTCGTATGCCGATCTCAAAGGCTCTCTTCAGCACTGGTCATAAAGAATCGCCAGAATACAGAGTAAGGCATAGCCAATAAACATAAGCGAAATGATGGACAAGGGGGTGGTGGAGGTGGAGTGACAAAAGTTTCCAGGCCACTATCTCATGTATTTCTATGGCAGCGTAGCGTAGCAACTCTTTAAACCCTCCCCCTTTCTCCCTGCTGAACATTCCGAGAATTTTTTTCAATGCCGACGCACTTCGCGCCATGTCTCGGCGACGGCCGCACGTCCGCCCGTTACTGCACTGGCAATAGACTAAAAAAATAAGAACACTTGACTACGCAAAAAGTGACTAACGATCATATATGTAAGATACATAATTGATCATTCTGGTAAAATTCTATGAAAGTGTCATAAATCGCGTATATTTGCAAATTATTTGGAAACTTTACATCACATAAAACATTCCAGGGTGGTGTCGACGTGTTGTAAAGTGCGCGCTCTGTGACATAGTACTGCAGTTTTGCCAATAAATTGCTGCTGGTGTCAGGTGTACGTTAAAGTATGACAATTTCGAGAACTTCATTCGTTCTTCAGAAAAGTTTTTTTTCTTTTATTTTCCCTTGCGCGTTTCCCATCCTGAAGCAGCAGTGTGCACAGCAAAGGTCCCGTGACACCCACCTGTCCCAACATCGGGTCATGATATTGTTACGTAACACGGTCACGTAACAATATCAACACGTGCTATACAAACGTAGAGATGCCCTTTGTCACCTGAACACAGCCATTTTCTGCATAAAATAAGGCTTACCCACTTTGCTTGGTTTTGTACTTGCCAAATGCGCTGTGTGAGTGCGATGTTGTTAACGAAATATGCACATTTTATTGAAATACATACATACGTCGGGCTGACTGAATTTCACTGCGAGTTTCCATCGGGGCGAGGGAGACATCAGCGTTCCCTACTACTGACTTCTCTTAATTGTGTTTACTAGTCCATGGAAGTGTTTAAGGCAATTGCAGGAGCAGTCGGTTTGCTATGCGTGGGTAGCTAAACTAGGCTTTATTGAAAGAACAATTGCAGTCGACCATTCTATGCTGCAAAAAAGGCGGCTGCAAACACTGTCCTTGCACTTCTGCTCTTTGAAAACGGTTGCCATTTTAACTTTTGTGTGTTTCATTTGCAGCCGCTCTGCTCACCTGTGCACAGAAACCCCACAGAGCGTAATTTAATAGTTGCTCTATCGAGATGCATAATTTTCTTAATGTCATTTTACGTATGTCCAAGAAAAGCCTGGTGTTATGGAGAGACTGTTTCCGCAAATCACGTACAGGTGCTCCAAAAGCGAACGAATAATGTCAGCTGTGACCAAGCTCCGTGAAAGTGAATGCCAGAGTGCTGCATCAGAGAAGTGGTTATTTAATAAAAAAAGCATTTCTTAGCGAACTTCGGTGACTTTGAGCGCATCTATCCATCTATCTATCCGCTTGCTTTTGGGTGCTCTGTGGTCAACCACTTAGCATGGCGTGAAACAAAATTAGCATGGGAGAGCAAGATGGTTTGACGAATATGACGCGTTGGTCAAGACATAAATAATGCCACAATCCCGTCGTGCACATCGTCGTACACTTCCCGCCAGACGGTGGCACATACCCACGTACCCACGGGCGGGTGTGTGCCACTGGTATGCGGGTATGTGCCACAGGTGTTGACACTCAGTATATACCCAGGAATAACGAGAACACACATGGACAATTCTAACGCGCGAGCGCTAAGAAATACCCGACATGGGTAGCGTCAACCCGACGAATGGAAGTAATGAATGTCAGGGTTCCAGCTAGAATCAAACCGAAGCATTCTGCGTCGCAATGAAGCATTTTACCACAGAGCTACGCCAGGTCTCATAACTACTCTTCAAACAGGCGTTAATCTTCGTGAAACGTCAATAGTGGTTGCAGTGCTGCCTATGCAATTTTATAAACATTACACATGTAATCAGCCGTCACATGTAAGCAGCCGTCACGCCAGGGTACACATGTAAGCAGCCGTCACGCCAGGGTAACATCAATTGTGGTTAGTTGCCATGCGATGAAGTTGATTTATGTAGCAGTGTTCAGGGCCAACATCCTCGCGAGCATCAGCGCTTCATATTAGCTTCTCGCGTTGCTGATACGCATGTTCCAGTTGCCATCCTTGCGCAAGTGCAAACAATTGGTTGTATAAACATCGGCCACTCTTAAACATTTATCTGTGCGTACAACAATTGTACACATACTTAGCGGCATTTCACGTCGTGACGCTCAATAAAAAAATTGCAACACGGTCACCTTCCCTCCACATGCTTCGCATAACATCGATTCCCTGGTACGCGGGATCTGCCGAATACAGAAACATGCCAGGAGATAGGGCCCTTAGTTGCGTATAAAAACAAAAAGACCTTTCTTTATTGGAGCGCGTTGGCATTCACTTTTGCGTAGCTTGGTGCGAGCTCCCATGCTCCGTTCTATTTTTGGAGCATCTGTAGAACACGAGCGCGCTTTAAGAGAAAAGGTGTTCTCGGGTTGCAAAATTGTCTGCTTATTTCGTAGAGCCATTCGCTTGAACGAGACGGAAGTTTTTAGCAAGGTACAAAACTGAGTGTAACAAACGAAGGAAATAGCGCTTGTGATTTTTTAATTTTTCATTGCGTAATGTTTGTGCTTTCTGCACCTTATTACACCAATAAGCCAAACCAGCAACGCATTTTGTTAAGCTTTTCCTGCAGAGCTGCTCAGTAGGAATGTAATACAATTAGGGCGCCGCCACAGGAACTTCTAGGATCTTTCAGATGTGGTTAGACGCTAGCAGAGGCGACGCACTTTACAACACGTGCTTCGTCTGCTACGCTCACATTCCAGATTCATTACGTGATACATTGCGCGAGACGCAACAGAAGGGTTCAGTTGAACTTCCGCTGATTGAATGGCTCCTTACAAGCGAGTTTTTCTCACCCGGCGACGTTCAGCAACGACTACTAGGCAATATGATCATTACCTGTGATCACGGTGCAGTAAACGAAAATATGGCAAACCTTGATTCTTGCCCAGAAGTGTTCCGGCGGGTGCAGATCGATGTTCGTCGGGGCTGAAACGTAGAGCGGGCAGGCCACCTGTGGCGCATGCAGCGCGCTACACTTTTTTTTTCTTCTTCCTGAATGAATCCAGGTTTATAGCGCCTACCAACATACGGGTAGGCCGAGAACCTGGTTACAAGATGTGTGCCTTAGTGGGACAAAAAAGCAGTACGTTTTTTTTTTCGTACCGCAAAACTACTCTTCTCGTACTACTTCTCGTACTACTTCTCGTACTACTTCTCGTACTACTTCTCGTACTACTTCTCGTACTACTAAGCTACCACGATTGTCGCGAGAAGACGCTTGATAAGCGAGGACACGCACACAAAAAATAAAGCAGCTGGTGACGCTCCACGAAATTTACCACCGTGACGTCACTAATTTTTACTGTGTTCTGAGGACTGCGTAGTTCCTAATTGGTAAAATGTAAGTGAAGTGTCCTCTGACGGGGTCACGGACTTGACATACACGAAGTTTCAATGAATTCTGTGGAACCAATGACGTCAAATTACGATATATACAGTTCGTAATCCGTGATGGTATGCGTGGAGATTTCAGAACGAAATTTAAAATAAAAATAGTGAATTTGATTTTCTTTTTTTTCCTACACCTATATTTGAGAAATTACGACATTAGCGTTGTGAGAGTACAATTTATGAATCTGAACTATTTGTTTTTTAGTGTCCCTTTCAGGGTAGGGCTAGAAGGTAAAATGTAAACTTGTTCATTTTTTTTGTTTGTCGCCCAACAAGTCATCGCGTTCAAGCAAAAGCTGCAGTCATATATTGTTTAAAAATGGCGACGCTTTCATTAAGCCTTGAAAGCCTTAAGGCAGCAAAACTGAACGATTCTGAAGACAAATCTGGTTGCGTATGTGTATAGCCTTTGACTAGGTGATGCGTGCAGGTTGTTTCTAGGTCGTTACTATCTCCGCGATGGACCTCCCGAGGTCCTCCAAGCTCTGATACAGCGGGCCCGGCTCGTCGCTGGAGTCGTCCTAGGGACCCCGGACTAGGGGTTCCTCCCACGCCCTCCTTCTCCATGCAGGTCATTACTGGACCTTTGCTAAGCAATGCTAGGTTGTTCCTAGGTTCATTCTCAGTGCAGACAGGTTCGAGTTGAACCAAAGACAGCGAGTTTTCGTTGGCGTATGTCTTCCATCGCTTTGGTGTGTTCTCGCACACGATGTTGCCCTTTTTGTTCCCTAATATTCTCTCATAGTAAGCACTCAGGGTTCTTCGCTCACCACCGTCGCTTTATAATGGATGTTGTGAGTAGCGGGATTGACCCGATTTCTCTAACACATATCCATTTATGATGATGATAGCTTTCGAATAGGCCACAAAAATTCTGGGGCACATAACCGTGTGTTGGGCCCTTCTTCATTTTTAGTGGACTAGTGGCCTGTACTGGGATTCACCCAATTTCTGTGGGACGTACTCGTATATGCATGACCCTACAAGAACAGGTTGTCCGTGACGCCACACGCACCATGACTGGCTTATACAATACAAACTAAACTTGCACTTGCAGTAATAGTGTTGATAACGATCATAATTTGGTTAAGTGCAATGAACGTAAGACAGGCCGTCAATGATTTCTGGAAGCACTGGAACATTCAGGCTCGCCACATGACAGCGTAAATGGTATCATGTTTTCGCGTGTTCACAGGACAATCTTGAAGTCGTGGCCGCTTTTGAAGTTTTTAAATGTCCGAGACCTTGCATGTAACTGGTGATGAGTGACACTCGTGTTGCATTCTCTGTGTAGGTATGGGGGTCTGTCATAACATTGCGTGCGAGAAAGCTTATAGGTCCCCGGCTTTTGCATTGATGCGTCGTACTACACGCTACTTATTGGTCACCTGCCAACGCTTCGCTAAACATAAGGAGGCCTTTATTGCAACAAATTTTGCCGAAAATTGTATTATGCCATAATTTTGACAAAAACCCAGCGCTGAGTGAAACCACCTTTCCTCTTCTGTATACTGAATCGAGGACGCGTTGTCATTCATGGCTGCACTAACCGACCGATTACGTCTTGAGCCTATAATAGCTTAATGTTGTTTGAACGTGTATTTTCATTATATGTTCATTTATACGTTCTCCTTTTTTGTTTTCATTGCTTTTTACCCGCCACGCTGTGTAAAGCCAATATGCGGCCTGGGACCAAGTAAACAAACAAATAAATAAATAAATAAATAAATAAATAAATTGAAAAGGGGTTTATTGGCGACTGTTGCGACGGTGGCCCTACTATGAAAACACGATCGGGACAGAGCAACGGTCAAGCAGATGCCGGCGATGATCAGCACGAGCCGAGCGAGAAAATCCCAGCACCCAGTACCCAAGCGGTGGCGATGTTGCTTGCCAACGATGCGTTTTCTTCTTCACAATTTGCCCCCGCCGAAAAAGAGCCATCCTGGCGACCTAAGAGTCTGGAGGCAAAGGGCTATGATATGGCTTAAGGCAGGCGGCGTGGACGATGTCACGCCCACGCCGGCGCATGTCGTCAGATGGGGAGAGTGGCTCAATGAGAAAATTCACCGGCGAGGTTTGCTCCAAAACGGGGTATGGGCCCTCGTACTTTGGAACGAGTTTTGAGGAAAAGCCGGGGGTTCGGTAAGGAACAGCCAGCCGTACAAGGTATCCCGGAGAATAGCTGTGGCTTTGTGAAGAGTTCGCGTTGTTTTCTTTCTGGCGCTGCTGTTCTTGTGACGTAAAGGTGCGTGCGAGTTCATGGCACTCTTCTGCATTTCGGGCAGCTTCGGCCACAGATGGGCATTCGAATGCGTCAGGACGGTATGGAAGTAGAGTGTCGATGGTGTGGGATGGTTCGCGTCCATAAAGAAGAAAGAAAGGTGAAAATCCAGTGGTAGACTGTGCCGCGGTGTCGTATGCGAACGAGATGAATGGAAGAATGCGCTCCCAGTAAGTATGATCAGATGTCACATACATCGCGAGCATATCGCCAAGGGTGCGGTTAAATCTTTCCGTGAGCCCGTTAGTCGGCGGGAGGTATGCCGTTGTCTTGCGATGAACAAGATGTCATTCAGAAAGCAGAGACATGATGACTTCTGATAAGTAAGCTCGACCTGGTCACTGAGTAGTTCTCGAGGTGCACCATGTCGTAGTATGAAGCGATGGAGGACGAAGGATGCTACGTCCCGTGCAGTGGCACTTGGAAGAGCGGCGGTCTTCGCGTAGCGTGTTAAATGGTACACAGCGACAATGATCTACCGATTTTCATCTGAAGTTGTCAGTAGAGGGCCATAGAGATCAATCCCGATCCGATCGAAAGGTTCGGCAGGGCACGGAAGCGGTTGAAGCGCACCGGACGAGTGGAAAGGCGGTGATATGCGGCGTCGACAGCCAGGCAGCCCATTACAAATTTTCGAACAAAATTATACATTCCGCCCCAGTAGAAGCGATGGCAAATGCGTTCGTAAGTTTTGAAAACTCCGGCGTGGCCACATTGAGGATTGTCGTGAAAGGAGGCGAAGATTTGTGATCGCAAGCTGCGCGGAACAACCAAGAGCCACTTACGACCTTCAGGGGTGTAGTTGCGTCGGTGTAGCAGCCGATCACGAATGGCGAAATGAGCAGCTTGGCGTCGGAGAGATCGTGGTACCACAGTGGTTGACGATCCAGAGAGGCAGTCAAAAAGGGAAGCGATCCACGGGTCATTGTTTTGTTCACTGGCAAAGGAGTCGAGGTCGAGAGATGTGACGGAGTTGGTACCAGTGGTTCCGCAGGCCAAGTCGGGAGGTAAAGGTGAACGCGACAGGGCGTCGGCGTCAGAATGCTTGCGTGCGCTGCGATAGATGACGCGAATGTCGTACTCCTGGATTTGCAGTGCCCACCAAGCTAGGCGGCCAGAAGGATCTTTCAATGTGGCGAGCCAACAAAGTGCATGGTGGTCCGTTGCCAGGTCGAATGGGCGACCGTACAAATAAGGGCGGAACTTGCGAAGTACCCGCACTAGCGCCAAGCACTCATTTTCAGTGACGCTGTAATTGGCCTCAGCTTTAGTAAGCGCGCGACTCGCATAAGTGACGACGTATTCGGAGTAGCCCGGCTTGTGTTGGGCGAGGACAGCGCCAAGACCAACCCCGCTAGCGTCTGTGTGAACTTACGTTTCAGCTGTTGGGTCGAAATGCCGAAGAATTGGAGGAGATGTTAGCAGACTACGGAGCGTGGCTAACGCGACGTCGCAGTCAGGAGGCCAGGTTGAAAGGTCTGCATCACCGCGTAGGAGGTTGGTCAGTGGTGACATGATCGATGCAAAATTTCGCACGAAGCGCCGGAAGTACGAGCGTAGTCCAACAAAACTGCTTAATTCTTTCAGTGTAGTAGGTTTCGGGAACTCAGTGACTGCTCGCAGTTTTGCAGGGTCGGGTAGAACACCATGCTTGGACACGATGTGCCCTAAGATGGACAGCTCTCGCGTGGCGAAGTGGCACTTTTTAAGGTTCAGTTGGAGCCCAGCGTTGGTTAAACACGTCAGAACCAGTTGGAGCCGAAGCAGATGCGTAGGAAAATCGGGAGAGAAAACGACAATGTCGTCAAGGTAGCATAGACACACAGACCACTTCAGTCCACGCAGTGTGTTGTCCATGAGTCGTTCAAACGTGGCAGGAGCATTACAAAGCCCAAATGACATTACGTTAAATTCGTACAGGCCATCTAGTGTAATGAACGCAGTTTTCTGGCGATCAGCTTCCGCTATAGGAACCTGCCAGTATCCAGATCGTAAGTCTAAGGAGGAGAAGAATTCGGCTCCTTGGAGGCTGTCAAGTGGCGTCGTCGATGCGCGGTAATGGATAGACGTCTTTCCGCGTCACCTTGTTTAATCGCCGGTAGTCGACGCAAAATCGAATCGATTCACCCTTCTTCCGAACTAGAATGACAGAAGATGCCCAAGGACTGTGCGATGGTTGAATAACGCGACGGCGTAGCATCTCTTCGACCTGGTCGTTGATGAGGTGACGTTCTGCAGCAGAGCCGCAGTACGGTCTTTGACGCAATGGCTGGTGCGAACCGGAGTGAATGTAGTGGTGCACTGCGAAAGTCCGACCCAATAGCGGCTGAGAAACGTCGAAGAAATTCGCGAACTGCTGGAGGAGATTAATAAGCTCGGCGCGTCCATGGGCACTTAAGGTGTCGGCGATGGAACTCGAGAAGGTGTCACTCGACGAGCATTCCAGTGGGGAAAGGGCATGACGTTCGGTCGAGGCGCTACTGCGTGATTCGTCTGGCATGTTAAAGAATAAAGAGGAATTGAGGTACTCCACTCGACCGAGACATTCGCTGGCATGTAGCGTAAGCGGTGCAGAAAGGGGGTTGTGGACGAAAATATTGCTTCGGCCAGCAGTGCCGTCAAGTGTAGCGAAAGGCAAGGAAACGGCTCTGCGGCTCATGAAAATTTCGGAAGGTGTAAACATTATTGTAGCATCGTTATGGTCATCGCAGCAAACAGGGACAACGGCAAGAGAGGCTGGTGGAATTTCAGTGTCTTCACGCAAGACGAGTTTTGGAGACCGCTCAAGAGTTTTGTGCAAAGGTTCGTCAGACAGGTGCGAAAATTGAACTTGAACGCGTGCGCAGTCAATGACGGCATGATGATGTGACAGGATGTCCCACCCGAGGATAACGTCATGCGAGCACACCGAAAGGACGATGAACTCGACAACGTACATAGAGCCTTGGATAGAAATGCGGGCTGTACAGGTGCCGAGAGGTCGAACTGGTTGTGCGCTAGCCGTACGAAGCGATAGTCCAGAGAGTGGCGTGGTCACTTTGCGTAAGGAGCGGCAGAGCTGGGCGGCTATAACAGAAACCGCAGCACCTGTGTCGATGAGGGCAAAGGTAGAAACACCATCGACAGATATGGCGACGACGTTAGCAGGTGAAGTGCGAGGACTTGGGCGTTTCGACGACGGCGCAGTTCTTGCATCTGGAACTGCGGCGTTCAGTTTTCCCGGTTGGAGGAAGGGGGTTGGGGACGCATTGAGGACAGAAATTGCCTGCGACGAGACGGCGAGCGGGGAGAATGAGTCGGAGATGGGGGCTGGGGTGACTGAGACTCGGGAAGGTTAGTGTAGCCATGGTCCCTCAATACTTTTTACTGGTCATAAAACTCCCGCGAAAGTTTCATATAGGGACAAAAGTGGCCACCAGAGGCGCCCCCGTATACAGGAGGGCATTGATCTGCCGCGCTTGGTAGGGCAGGTGCGCGTTCGCAGAAGCGTTTGCCGTGAAACACACTTCTTCAGATATTTTCCTTCTCCGTGTTCTCGCTAACAAATCATAGCAGTGATTAGTATTGTCAATATTGTACATGATGCGTGTTGTAAAATTGCCCAAGTCATTGATTGCTGGCATTGTTTTGACTGAGAGTATCTGTCAAGTGACGGATGTGCTCGTGACATTTTTTACATTTCTAGATTTCTGTACAGTCGCTTTCGGGCTTAAACGGAACACTTTCTTTTCTTTGTCCACTTAGATATAACTTTCAACTTTTTCAGCTTTTTATTTGCGAAATATTTCTGCCTAATGGAGATAACTTTGTGTGCCACTTACCTAGCAGTGGGTAGCATTTTGAACTTTGCAGCAACGCTGCGCCTTGCAAGGAAATGTGGGCAAAATTCTCGGCATAATTTTTTGCTGCAATTACTGGCAATTGTCAAAAATTCCAAACTGCCATGAGCACAGGTACATAAAGTTTATTTAAATCTGCGTGGATGAAACTGTGGGTGAAAAGTTGGGAGATAGAGTGAACGACACAAAAAAGATCACTGAAAAAAATTTATGCCCCTGGTTTTCTCCCTCCTCTGGTCGGACAGGATGGGCGACCACCAGCACGAAACAGTTTGTTTTGTTCGCGCGTAAAAAAGTGCAGACGGCACTTAATAAAAAGAGCACAACTTCTGCCGCGGTGCTCAAAAAATGTGTTCCACAGCCAACAATGGCCGAGGAAGTGCGGGCGTCCAGCAAGATGTTTTCAACAATGTTCATGTAGACATCGGCACAGGCTATATTGTCTATGGTGCGCATTTCAACATGTTGCTTCCAATGTCGCGTACGTCGATGCGGCCAGTTTCGATTGGCAGAGACACATAATTACTGTTGTCGATAACAACATGACGCTGCTAACGAGTGCCTCCGTACGCACGACCTCGGCTACAAAGGCGGAGACGATGGCCATAGCCTTAGCCTTAAGGTTTCAGGAGCGTAGAGGGGAGCCATCAGTTATTTTATCCGACTCCCAGGAAGCCTGCCGGCTCTTTTTAAGGGGCCGCCTTCCAGCAATGGGGCTGAGGCTGCTAGGATCCAAACTCACTCACCACCATCGCTTGATCTGGTGCCCGGGACACGCAGGTCTCGAAGGCAATGAAAGGGCGGACGCTCTAGCTCGTGCGTTTTGTAACCGAGCGGAGAATCCATCTCTTTCATTGACCATGCCAATTTTACCTAGGGAGATTCTAGCTCACCAGCGCTTCACGCGTCAAAAATGTGGAACACCTCACAGATCCCTTAATGGGGAAGAGGCCACTGACCTTAGAAAAATTCAAACGGATGTATTTCCGCACCTACTGAAGTTACACGCGATACATCCAACTCTTTACCCGGCTGTATGTCCGTGGTGCGGCGGAAGACCGACTCTCTACCACATATCGTGGGGGTGCGATCGTAAACCAAGCGACATAACCAATTTTCTCGGCGAACCTCTAACACCTAGTATGGAGCAGTGGGAGGCACACCTCGCTAGCTCGGACCCAGGAGTGCAGCTCGCACTACTGGATCAAGTCCGGCGGGCGGCTAAGGCCAGTGGAGCCCTGGACGTAGGGCCCCAACCATAAAGGCTCTAAAACGCCCCTCTCCCTTTCCCCTTCAATAAAGTTTTACTCTCTCTCTCTCCACAATTTGCAAGAGGCGCAATAGTTGCTCCGATGGCTCGATGGTTGCTCCAACGCGCACACTCCGAAAACCGCACTTCACATAAAACTCCGAACACACTTCACAGACGGGATCTTACCGTGCTGCTTTCGTAGACTTCATATTTGCCTTCATAATCCACGGGTCTATAATGAGCATCTCGCGGTCTGACAGCTTGTGAATATCTCCGTACATTCCACCTTTTTTGCGAGTGGTTCTTAATAAAGAGAAAGGAAGAGAAAAGTGAGCCCCGTTATTGTCTGCTTCAGTGAGCGACACCGCCACAGGGCTCACAAGGGATGGGGGTGAGGAGGGATAAAAAGGGTAGAAGTAAAGGTATAGAAAAGAGGAAGAAGAAGCAACAACAAACTGAGGGGATAGGAGAGACAGGAAAGATGGAAGCACGGTCACTGGAGTCCGAGGACGGGGTACACTTGCGAGAGATGTTGTCGGCGTCTGTAGATGGCGTAGAGCAGGTCCAGTAAGTCAGAGCTTCACTGTCGTCGAAGGTCGTCGGCGACAGGAGGTGACGTAGGGCGAGCCCAGTCGGCCCGAGCTACGGTTACGCCGAAGGTCGCAAGCGCACGGAGCGCGCGGGCGCACAACCGGTCGGCACGAAATCCAGCGAGCGAGTCCAATCCACCTTTTTATTCGCGTGCGCCTCCGCTTTTGCGAGTTTCCGCTGGCATGATTGAAGCTGTTGCTTCACGCTGGCTGCGAAGTTGCGCCTTCACTCTCTGCAGCTCCGATGCTGAACAAACTGGGACCTCAGTTTGAGACTCTGCATCAGCGAAGCCTGGGCGATTCTCAGTTCTTACAACATCTGCAAAGACTGACAAAGAGCAAATTTCATAAGGGAAGGAGCCAGTTTTGTTAGCATATAGTGAGCGAAATTTGTTAGCGTAGTGAGCGGCTAGGATACTTGCAAGCTTTGTGCCAGACTTACCATCGATTTCTTCGTCGGCTGCAGTGGAGACGTCCGCATTCGCAACTGTCGCATCACAGTCTGGAGAAAGCTCTCGCGGCCTTTTTACAGGTGGGTGCTTTGTTAGTCCACGCGAACGCTGTTTTGGTTTGGACAGGTAAGCTGGCAAACCTTCGAAAATTCTTGGCGTGGCGTCTTCCACCAGTCTTGGCCGATCTCGAGGCAGTTAAACGATGTTCCCATTCACTGTACACACGTCCGCACGTACGATGTCACTTGCATCGAAATATTTTTCGCACACGCGAACATACTTCGAGTCGAACGAAAATCCGACAGTCTCCTGTCGCGGAATTGCACGTTTCCACCTGTCGCGTTGTTCTGCATCGGCTGGTAAACAGAACAGGGAGACTTTTTTGACGTTGCCCCTGTATCTCGAGCGAGAGCCCGGCACACAGCAGGTGTTGGGCATCACGGTCACGACGAGGTGACCGCGAAAAGAGAAAAAAAAGGTGCAAGCAGCACAAACAACACCACTCCGCGCTTACACTCGGTATGGCGGCCAGCAGCAGGCGGCTTCCTCGTCCGCCTCGTAGCTACGCCAGCGCCGCGGCGCGGAAAGTGCGGGCGGTATATGAAGCTCTCCCATTGAGTTACGCGGGAGTTTCATGACCAGTAAAAGTATTGTAGCCATACTGCGGTGAGGGATAGGGAGCAGGTAGGTGCGTGGGCTGCGGGTCATACGGTAACGGCCAAGTAGCGTTGTGTTGTGATTGGAAGCGACGACGACAATATCGTGCCACGTGTCCTGGAGTACCGCAGGTGCAGCAGATCGGTCGATTGTGAGCAGTGCGCCAGGAATTGCTGACTCGCGGTGCGGCCCAAGGTGTCGTAAGAGGGGTAGAGTGGGGAGCAAGTGCAGACATGGGTGGCAAATGCTGCTGGCGGTGTCTGCTGCGTACCACCTGGGCATAAGTAAGAGGCGTGGCCGCGGACTGCATGGCCGGCGCATGGGGAACAGGCATGGCCACAGGCTGGTGGTGGGCAGCGACGGGAACAGCCTGAGCTACCTCTTCGGCAATAACGTCGTGGAGTGGTGAGGGCAGACGAGAGGAAGGCGGTTGCTACGTGAAGGGAATCAACGACAGCTGCCGAGCTACTTCTTCACGCACAAAGTCTTTAATCTCTTGCAGAGTGGTGAGTAATCAGGAACAGAAGTAAGACTGGATAGTGAGTCGGCGTGTGAGGCAAATGGCCGAGTCAGGGCACGGTGCTTCCTCAACTCGTCGAAACTTTGACATAAAGTCACAAGTTCCGCAACGGTGGCAGAATTGCGTGCCAGGAGCATCTGAAATGCGCCATCATTTATCCCTTTGAGGATGTGGTGAATCTTCTCCGACTCGGGCATGGCGGTGTTCACACGGTTGCAAAGACGAATAATGTCTTCGATGTAACTGGTGAATGATTCAGATGGCTTCTGTGCGCGAGTCCGCAAGCGTTGTTCGGCTCTGGACTTGCGGACAGCGGGTCGGCCGAAAACGTCAGCAAACGACGTTTTGAAGATGGACCACGTCGTAATGTCGTTTTTGTGGTTATTATACCACATTTCAGCCACGTCAATGAGGTAAAAGATGACGTTAGTCAACTTGTCCGCGTCATCCCTCTTGTTGTTTGCGCTCACCAGTTCGTAGTTAGCGAAACCAGCCTTCCACGTCGGTCTCATCAGCTCCGCTAAAGACCTTGGGCGGCTCTCGCAAACAAAGAACGCCGGGGTTGCTGGGGATGGAATGGAAGAGCCAGGTTTCGCGTTGTTGGTGGCCATGATGGGAGGTAGCTTTCGGTTGCGCAGCTCCAGGTTTAGGTGACGGTGAATGGCAGCACCCAGGTTCAGGCGACGGGAATGCCAGCACCCTCCACCAATTGAAAAGGGGTTTATTGGCGACTGGTGCGACGGTGGCCCTACGATGAAAACACGATCGGGACAGCGCAACAGTCAAGCAGATGCCGGCGATGATCAGCACGAGCCGAGCGAGAAAAGCCCAGCACCCAATACCCAAGCGGTGGCAATGTTGCTTGCCAATGATGCATTTTATTATTCACAAAATAAATAAATAGATAAATAAATAAATAAATAATCTGAAATAAGGAAACAGGACAGGACAAATGCCTGCATATCCCTGCAGGGTAGATGCACCGGCGACCTACAATGGCCGATTTGATGATGAAGATGATCATGATGGTGATGATGATGATGATGAGAGCAGCTTTCTCCAGAGCATCTGCCATTTTATTCATTTTTATTTCTTGTGTCCCGGAACCCCGATAAATCAGATTAAAGTTATATGAGTTGGGGCCAAAAATTGAAACGTGCTTGAAAAATAGGAGTCACTATTGGAGGCGAGCGCCGAGCACAAAAATAACGAATTGGTAACTATGGCCACACATGAGGCTGGCGGGCTGAGCTTTCTTAATGCCATAATCACCGCCATATATTCTGTCAAAAATACTGACAAGAAATTGGGTATTCTTACTGAAAAGGAGAAATTGAAGGTTTCAGAGAAAATGCCGATGATAGATCTCTCTTCAGATTGCAAGGCATCTGTAGCTATGATATTTATTATCTTTAACTCTTCTAAGCGATGTTGCAGAAAGCCATTTAATAAATGTGTCAACAAATTTTTTGCATGGTTTGGATATATATTGTCAAACATGATTTGGAGATTCTGCCTTGTATTGCTAATGGAAGAGATTTCACACAGCTTATCATCTAATGTACCAACGAGTCATTGTACGCATGCCACTTGTGGGGTCTGAAATCGAAGCCAATAAGATAAAAAATAACGCTGGCTGGTGCATAAAATTAACAGTTTGTGTTATAGGGCACCCAAAAAAGTTGAAAACGTTTTGTACCGTAGTATCTAAATCTTCACAAAAGAGAGAGCAAACTCGCTTCTAGTAGAGGACATTATTGGCGATGAATTTCGGTAATCCAAGACATTACCTTAAGACCTCTTTTTCCAGGAGTACCAGAGGACGAATTTATAGGCAGGAGCACCCGAATATAAAACACATCAAAATTCTAAAACGGGGCGTACGTACAATTTGTATATCATAATTAGTGAATCTGTCCGTATTCCCGATCGACTGTTGCATAGCCTTCGTAGGACTCCTAGTGTTTGTATTCTTTTCTTGGCTATGTCTTCAATGTGTGAATGCCAAAGGAGCTTGCTGTTATAAATAACTCCCAGATATTTTACTGGGTCCTTTAGTGGTATATTCTTCAGGTTGCAAGTTAATCTGATAATAACTAGGTTATCAAAAGTGAAACAATAATTGTGCTTTTTTAACATTAAAACATAAATGAATAGCCTTAAGCGCTATTCAATGGCACATATGTACGACTGTAAGCGAGTACATAATGAATGTATATCCATATCTGAAACAAAAAAAGGCTATGTGGCCTGCATATATATATGTGTACACTCCATCATGACTGGGAATGATGCTTAGGAATATATTAAAAGAAGAGGCAAAGTAACTGCTCCCAGTGGAACTCCTCGTGACTGTGAATGTATCTTTGAGGAATGACCTATTAGTGAGCAATCAAACAACCTAACATTTAAAAATTCACTAAACCGCCTCACCATGTAGCTAGAAATGCCATATTATTTTTGATCCAGTATTATTTTTCTACACTATCGTAGGCTTTTGAGATGTCCAATGTTACCAGAGCTGCAACTTGTCTGTGACGGCACGCTAGCTTAATTCAGCTCTTAAGTCCACATGGGCATGCCAAATAGAGCATCCAGATCTAAAACCAATTTGAAAGGGCTCAGAAGTTCTTTGCCTTCTACAAATTTAATGAGACAAGCATGAATATTTCTTATTAATAATCTAACCAAATATTGATTGATTGATGTGTGGGGTTTAACGTCCCAAAACCACCATATGATTATGAGATGCCGTAGTAGAGGGCTCCAGAAATTTCGACCACCTGGGGTTCTTTACGTGCACCCAAATCTGAGCACACGGGCCCTACAACATTTACGCCTCCAGCGGGGAATGCAGCCGCCACAGCGGGATTCGAACCCCCAACCTGCGGGTCAGCAGCCGAGTATCTTAGCCACGAGACCACCGTGGCGGGGCAATCTACCAAGTTAGAAGTTAGCACAATGGTTTTCATACTGTCCAGGATGTATCTTGCACGTTGTTTAAGAACTAAAATTATTTCAGCAGTTTTTCAACTATAAAAAACCATGAGCATTTTATAGAATGGTTAATTACAGTTATTGAAATATTAGAAGCCTCATTGAAAAAGACTTTTAACACTTTTTAAGTGATTCGTCACAGCCTGGAGCAAAAATTGAAACTCCTTGCGTAACTATGGCCAGCTCAGTCATTGATATCTCACTGAAATCATCACTCTGTGTTTTACATTTGATGTAAGGTGATAGAAGAGATGATAATCTGTTTTCTTGCCCATTCGCTATATTGTTGAGCGTTCGTTTGATTTCTTTGTAAGTTAAAACTGGTGAATGTATGTTCGGACTAGAAATAATTTTTCTACTAGGGAGAAATTTGAAAAGCGTGCTCTTATTTTTGGCTTTTCATAAAAAAATCATAATGTGTACTGTCGTACGCTTCTTTTGCTTTATTTACTGTGTTTGAATATAGTTCGGTAGAATTTATAGTAGCCCTAATTTTTCGGACACTGGTTATGTAGTAAGCATTTCCAGGCTGGCTGCTTTCCTTCTCCTATATTCTCGTGAACAATCCACATTCCACAAAGGCTTGAACGAATGAGCTTTTTTTAATTGAAAAATAAATCCCGACTTTTTTTAAGTTTCTAAAATGTCACAAGCGTGCTTTGATTTTCGTTCATCAGAAGCGTCAGATGGGGAAGAAATATTTGACAATGAAGTAATTCTTGAATATGCTGCAATTTATAAATGTATTAGTTTTTTCAGCAGTGAATGTCCCTGGGCGAACAATGTCATAAATTAAAGGAACATGGTAACTGTTAGTGACACTATCAATGGTGCCCATGAAGATACAGAGACTACTGCTAGAGAATCTCAGATCAATTGAAGAGCAGGTTAGACCTCTCGCATTATTTATTGCCTTATGACATATTTTACCCGAAATAAATGTGATTACAACCCGCCTCTAGTAGGTCAATTCAATCGGAACCACCTGGAACATTTCAAATGAAATATTTTTTTGTTTATTTAACCAAGTTTCTTGCAGTAATATTATATCTGGATTGAATTGATTCATATGACAAAATATGTCTACGGATGCTGAAAAAATGTTCCACTGGAGTACTTTCAACGACCTATACTGAAGAGATTGCAGCGAGTCGAAATCACCTTCTCTAGTAGGCTTTTTTTTTCAGAATTGTATTGGATGACTTTTCTTTGATATATACTGAGGAAGAGAGGGTAACTCAGTAGCTAGCGGACGACTTTGCTCTATTAGAGCCCTAGTAAGTATGTCTGCGTCTGTCATTCCCGTGATTTTGGATGGGCTGGTTTTCAGAAACGGGGGTAGAAGATTAGCTCGTTGACGCAATTGCACACTCGATGATGGGCATCTGACGTCTTCCCTCAGTTATATACTCTGTTGGTTTCGGATTCAAAGATAATAAGCCTCCTGACCACAGACTGAATAACGGAATTCTTTTTTTTTCGAAAGAGTCTGTCAAATGCTTTTCTCCAGGTTTGCTAAGAGCCGCTCCATTTCCTTTGGTACTGCCTTTGCATAGCTGCTTCAATGATTGCTGTGAGGATTTATCTCGGATGACATTTGTTTAGCAGAAACTCCTGCATATGTAATGCCTTTCCTTTACAGTTATTGTCACTTCTCTCCTAAAGCATAGCCGTTTGTCGATTATTTCCAGAATCTGTATTTCTTTGGGCATGAGGCGAACACTTGGAATAATCAGCGGCGTGATCCCCACCACACAGGCAACATCGCTCATTTTGAGAAGTGCAATGTTTTTGGGCATGGTCTTCCCCACATTTGCTGCAGCGTGGGACTGATTTACGTCCGCCTACACTGTGACCAAACTGCCAGCATTTGGACACTGAAGTGGACGCGGTGCTAGTTTATCCACTCGAAATATTAGTGGACATGGCTGAATCTTTGAAGGTCATGCTGTGCCCGCAAAAGTGGCAATGTCCTACTGAGCCTACTGAGCCTATTGGCTCAGTAGGCCTCCAGGTCTTGTCAACTCCTCTCCTACAACGGTAGACTGCAATGACGCCAGCTGTGTATAACTTTTTCAGTGTTTGTAGCGGAGTTAGACTTGCATCGACACCCCTAGCGTTTCCCTTAATGAGGGCGAAGTGAGCATGAATGAATGCACTCATCGGAGTTTTTGCGAACGTAGTGCATCTGAGTAAATCAGCAACACCGGCCTGGTCTAGGCACCTGCACACAATACCCATTCGACCGAACTGCCTAAGATCCGTTATCGCTTGGTATAACGGAGTGGCAGAATGAAGGAATGCCTGGATGGCCTGAGGGTTGTTCACACGAATAGAGCATCCGCTGGATGGAACCAAGGCCACCAGGATACTTGTGACTCTGCTGCGTGAGAAAAAATCCAAAGGTAGGTCATTGGATGGGAGAGATGCTGACCATTGGGAAAATACCCTGCGAGGGGAGTTCTTAGACATTGGCGTTAGCTGAAGGTTTCAAAGCTTTGCAGAAAAAAAAACGTTAGAGAGCGTAAAAGCGAAGCGCTACTGAGTATTCTGAATTTTCAGAATATACGAACAGCGCTACTTAGAGGTAGATACCGCATAGCTATGGAAGCATTTGAAAAACAAAAAGGAATGGAAGTTGGAAAAAAAGGAAACTAAACCTCCATCTGTATAATATTTATTACATTCTGTTTATCGACACCAATCACACACCCCTGGAAGGAACAGACAGTTAAAGGAATGTGCTGTAAACCACACTACCTGCTCCAACACTATTGTAATGAGCCCTAGGCATGCCAGTAGAGATCGTGGTGCCTAACACTACTCATGGGAGTACCAGCACGACAATGCTGGCATTGCGACAACTGTGTTCGAACAAACCTGTTGGCACAAAACCTGTTGGCACAAAACCTGTTGAACGACGGCGAAATGTTTCTATGACATTTTTGGTGTCACAATAGTCAGGGGAAGTCTAGGTTCACTGACTTAAATAATTATGCAGCACTTCGAATTCGCTGGATCCCACGTACCTTGGGAATCGACGTTATGCGAAGCATGCGGACGGAAGGTGACCGTATCGCATTTTTTTATTGAGTGACACGTCATGAAATGACGCTAAATAGATGTACAGATGTCGCATGCACAGACATATGTTGAAGTTGCACATTTTATAGAACCAGTTGTTCGCACTTGAGCAACGACTACCAGCAGGCGAGTGCGTATTAGAAACTCCCCAAATGATGAGTATTTATTATATTTTTTATATTTCACCTAAATCGCCGTAAGGCATGACGTAGGGGAGATACCATAATACTTGACT